>CAUYSK010070895.1:0-135847 GCA_963575035.1 Avahi laniger
TCAGAGACGCCCTTCCAGTGTAACAGCATTCGAAATGCAAACCAACACGTTCACATATTCTTTCAGGGCAAAGCTCTATAAAACTCTTAAGACAGATCCTGTCCCCAAAACACGTTTAATACTAATTCATAGAGCAACAGGATTCCACTGTATAGCTTTGTCATTAAAGAGTCAAGCAAAGTAGAGCCAAAGATTTTATTGCCTTAGTGGGCTCTTTCTTTCTCATATAGGAATCTGAGGCCCACAGAGGTAAAATGGATTGCTTTACATCAAAGTGTGGTCCCCAGACCAGACACATCAGCATCACCTGAGAGCTTGCTAGAAATGGCAGCCCCAGACCTACTGAGTCAGAAGCTCTGGAAGTGGGGCCTGAGAGTCTGTATTTTCAGATACCCTCCAGGTGATTCTCTAATGCAGCTAAAGTTCGAGGGTCATTGACTTAGATCACATCCTAAAGGCAGCACATGGAGAAGAACTGTTTCTCCATTAATCTGCACTGTTACACTATCTGGTTCATTTGCTAGGCACTGTCTCTAAACCTGGCAGTTCTTTTGATCAGAAATTCTATAGCTTACATAATTTAGACAATGACTGCAGCAAAAGAATCTTAGGTAGAAAAGGACTCTTTCTTACATACATAAGGTAGAAACATAATCTCTAAACTGTCCCTGAGGATCGGTACCTTCTAATGCCCTAATATCAGCAGTCCCCAACCTTTTTGGCACTAGGGACCAGTTTCATGGAAGATCATTTTTCCATAAACTGGTGGCGGTGGGGGGATGGTTTCGGGATGATTCAACTTCATTTATTCTGTATTCAAGCCTCTCTGCTAGTGATAATCTGTATTTGCAGCTGCTCCCAAGCACTAGCATCACCGCCTCAGCTCCGCCTCAGATCATCAGGCATTAGATTCTCATAAGGAGCGTGCAACCTAGATCCCTCCCATGCGCAGTATATAGTAGGGTTCGTCCTCCTGTAAGAATCTAATGCCGCAGCCGATCTGACAGGAGGCGGAGCTTATGCGGTGATAAAAATGATGGGGAGTGGCTGTAAATACACACGAAGCTTCACTTGCGCACCCGCTGCTCAGTTCCTGCAGTCCAGCCCAGTTCCTAAAAGGCCACGGAGCAGTATCCAGGATCGGTCCTCGGGCCAGGGTTTGGGGACTGCAGCCCTAACTGACCGATAAATTTACTATTAATGTAGCTGCCACTTTTGATCTTGCTGCTGCTACCACTGGGGTCTACCGTGGATGGAGGGCTGACTGTGTGAGAGATCCCAAGCTAAGCATTTTATATATTATTATCTCATTTTGTAAGTAGATTATTATACTCATTTTCCAGATGAAAAAACTGAAGCTCAGTGTAGTTAAGTAACTTGTCTAAAGATGTAGAGATTACAGAGTGTAGAGCTAGGATTTAAATCCTGGGCTGCTGCATTCCAAAGCCTATTCTTTTAAGCCCTACATTTTATTATCTGCTCATTTGGGGAAGTTAGGACTACTTTAAAGAAAAAAACAAAAATGTGAACCAAATTTTTGGAATTTGGGTTTTCCCCAGTGACTATGACTAGAGAATAGAAACAAGAATCACTGATGTAGAAACTATGGCTAGACAGCACAAATTCAAAATGTTTCTTTGTATCAATATAGACTACTGCTCTCCACCTTACCTACACGTTAGAGTAATAGTTGAAACTCTTTGAAAAATGTGCTGATATCCAGGCCTCACCCTTAAGCCAATTAAACTTAAATCTCATGGAGTGGGCTCTGAGTACATATATCTGTATTTTTAACAGCTCCCTGGGTTATTCTAAGGTGCAGCCAGGATTGACAAAGTGTTGAGATATGGCAGTTTTAGATAATTCAAGCCAAAAACTGGGTTTTGATGACTTTTTCCACATAGCCTAAGTTATCAGGCAAGGATGCTAGCCATTGATTGAACAGTTAATTGCAATGCTCTAGGTGTGTTGCATTATATGGCAATACTCTCAAATACCCACCATATTTTGGGTTACCATTATGGAGTTAAAAGATAAGTACAGGCAGTCCCTGGGTTACCAACAATCTGGCTTACAGTGTTCTGTACTTAACGAACAGGCTCCCAAGGCTCTCTATAAGGATAATTTACATTAATAATTAAATAATTAAATTAATAATTTGGGAACTAGTTTCTTCCGCACATGTAAACAAACTTGCATGGCATAAGCGGCTGATTGGTGCAGCATCACTTAACTTTTTTATTCGATTTGGTGAGTCTGTTTACCCTATGACCACGCCTCCACAGTGAAAGTCCACTGCAGGTCCAGGTGAGCCTGCAGTGAAGGGAAAGGTGATTACAATGGAAACAAAAGTAGAAATAAGTAAGCGTTCTACCAAAGGCCAGATGCCACCATTCATTGGGAAGCATTAGGCTTCAGTCACTCAACTATCAGAACAATTATAAAGGATAAAGTGAGAATAATGGAACATGTGAAAGGCATCAGTTATTACTAAGTAACGTAGTGGATTAATTATTGAAATGGAAAGATTATTTTTGATTTGGTTAGAAGATCAAAATAAGCATAACATTCCTGTTAGCCTAGGTGAGTGTTAACATTTGATATTCTTTTTTGAAATGTGTTCTATCTCCTATCTAAATTTTTGTATGAGTTTGTTTTTATGTTCTGTTTGAATTAAAATAAAGAGCACAATTGTTTCTGTAACTTATTATTATAGTACAGGGGTATTATTTTTACATATTACACTGTATTATTGTTACCACATATGAGTCGTTACAGTATGTTGTCATTATTATTATGTGTACTGTTCATCAGGGATCCAATTTACATACGAATCCCCCTAAAGACATTCTCAGGAACATATCTGGTCTATAACCCAGGGACCGCTTGTATGCATATTTTCAGGAATCCCAAATATAAAATTGGGTGTTTAAAAATGGCCCTGCTTACCCGTAACTGATTTGGAATAATACAACTTTGCTAGACCAAAAAACAGAAGAAAAAGAAGAATAAACACCTCTGGAAAACATGTAGGTAAACTTCATTTTCCTGGAACAGAAAATAGATGTTTCATAAAATCTTGGCTCTCTCTTTTAAACCATCCTGCTATTTTCTTTGTTTAAGAAAATCAAAATGCTGTTTCATTTATAAGCATACCAATGTAAACTAAAAGACAATTGATGGAAATTTTTTATTTTTGCCAACTTAGAAAAAGGAAATATTTGGCCAACTAGTATAAAGTATTCACGTACATCCTCCCCATCCCTGATTTATTTTTATAGTTCTCCTACCTCTTAAACCAGGCAGAATTAATTAGTGGGAAGAGGCCAGAGATGCTGCTAAACATTCTACAGTGCACAGGACAGCCCCTCACAACAAAGAATTTTCCAGCTCAAAATGTCAATAGTGTCAAGCTTGAAAACCCCTGTTCTAACGTTACTTTTTAACTTTTATGAAAATCTAAAAAAATTTAGATTTTTTTCTGTATTTGGCTTGCTTATAGCCCTTCTATAAATAACTCTTGTATAAAATAATAACAGTTAAAATGCTACTCTTGTTCTACCAGAGTGAGTCCAAGTAACTCTCTTTCTTGAAGGCAGGGCCTGTAGATCATTTCTAATTTGTATTTAAAGCTTTCAGTGCCTCATAGATGGTTCTAATAGCAATGGAAGTTTGACAGTTACAGGGAAGATTTGAGTTTCTGAAGACTTCAGGGGCCAAAAAAAAGAATCCCTCACATTGACCTGAAAGAATGAAGATTAGAGGGGCTTGGCCCCTTTTTCCTGGGTTGTTTAGATAGTACTATATATTTTTCATTGATTAAGCATAATTTTCATTTTGTAAGCTTAACACTTTTGTAGATTTGTTCTGCCATCTCTCTTTAGAATACCCTTCTCAATTGGGGTGTAAACTTCCAAGAAAATAAAGTTAACTAAATTAGCTTACTATATTTATCTTTTCAAGATCATGTGTCTCGCTACAGCTGCCCTTGGTTGGCTAGAACTAAAACGGGGGTTTGGGAAATTATCTGATGCAGGTTAGAGTGTATGTGCGTGTGCCTGTGCGTGTGTGTCACACCTTTGTGCTTGACAGCTAGAGTGCCCACCTGTGGGTTGACTGCTCAGCACCCCTCTTCTGGGAAATGACTCTTATACGCCAACCCTGTGATAACCGGTGCTGCGTCTGTGTTTTGTGGTCTTTCCAATCCGCCTCAATGGTTTTGCCCAGGACTAGGCCCCCCCCCCCAGTGGAACAACCAGTGTTCTTCCTTCAGGGTTTTAAAACTCAAGGCCAGAAGGGAGTGGGCCATGACTAAATCTGCAAGGTATGCACGGAGATGCTGCAGACGCCTTTGTTTCCCACCATGTGGAAGATGCCATTTGGCAGCCAGAAAGCAGAATGCAGCCAGAAGAAGAGGATGGAGAGGCAGGATGGCCCGCACACCCTTGGTAAACCTTGCCCTTCTCCCAGCTTCTCCTTGGGTTCTTCTTGGCTTCTTCGAGAGCATTCTCCAGATCCTTTCAACTTTCTTTCTCTTTGCTTAAACCAATTATAATTAAGTTCCTGTGACTTGCAACCCAGAGAGTCATGACCACGCAGCGTCCTTACCTGGAAAGGAATTCTTCAAGCTCCCCACACACAGATGTCTCCAAACAAAAATAAAACCACACACCCCAGAGTGTATCTTTTCAGGAGGGGATTTCTGGTAATTAGCTTAGATTGCAACAAATGGCACACACAGACTGTTGGCTCTGCATGTGTGCTCCAAGATTGGTGTTTACCCTATTATATTCCAATTTAAGAATGTCATAAAGTTTATTAGTGAGCAAATGGAAACGAGCAAGAACACATATATGGGTGGTGAGAGGTGTGTGCCTTGATGGATAGATTTTTTTTAGATTTCAAAAAAATTAATTACTTTCATCGGGTTGATAGCAAAGGGGCACAACCATGTTCCGCACTTACACTCGGTGATGCTTGCGTATTTTTAGCAAATGAGTTGTCAGCAGAAAGGCTTCATTAGACCCATCAGGGTATCTGCCCATGAAGAACGGATCCCAAACTGTACCGACAGTTTCCTTGAGCCAAAATGATGAAGCACCTCTGACAAGAGCCATATTGTGCTCCCCGTGCGGGGAGAGTGAGGAACAAAAGAGACAGTTTGATCTTCATTTGGGCAGGTTAATATTGACACAGCTTAGAGAAATCAGAAGTGTGTATGTTGTGCACGGGCAGCAGGTGCTCTGGAGACTTGCCTGGTGGTTTCCATCAATCGGAAAGGGGAACTCAGAGAGGAAAGGTGGTCTCCTGCTTTCTTGAGATAGTTGTTCAAACTAGATGATTTATTTTTACAAAGGAAAATAAATAAAGCCATGGATGTTCAGGCTCATGGCTCAAAACAAGCCGATGGGGTTTTATTTAAAATATATTTATCTATACTTAATTATAGAAATGATCTATTATTATTATTTTTATTTGGGAGCTAGAGTGTTGCCCATGTTCTATCATTTCAAAAATAAAGCATGCTTAATGTGTGGCTTTTCCATTACGCATGTGTTCTGAATTGTTCATTCCCATATAGAAATCCTCATAAACATACATGAACCAAAACGGGGCCCTTAATGGGAACAACGGTCTAACACTTTTCTCACCAAGTCCTTAAATCCATCCTGTAGAGGAAGTTTTGATGATTATGAGCCTATCCTTAAAGAAAATGTAAATTAGGCTGAGCTAGTTAATAAGGTGATGACTTATTTGTCTTTAATTGGTTGTGAAACTCCCCTATTCAAGTATTCAATCTTTTAATAACCACTCCTAAGAGTCTGCCTGGGACTACTCCTCCGTGAGATATAGTAGTCAAGCATTTTTTTCCAGACCCCACTTTCTAATGGTGTAACATTAATCCTTCTTTAAAACAGAGACAGTGAGGATGGAGCAGGATATTAATTCACTTATTTCAGGTCAGCCTAAAATCAGCCCATATCATTTCAAGAAGTTCTTAACCTGTGCTTTCAGATGAATTATCTCCCAACCAATTTCTCTCTCTCTCTCTCTCTCTCTCTCTTTCTCTCTCTGCATTAATGATATGTTTAGGTAATAAGTATTTGTTCCATGACATGAAAGCAACGATTTTCAATTATCAATAAACATGTGATCTCCCCCTCTATTCTTGAATTTTTCAACCCAAATAAGGACTTTATAAGAGTTATTGCTTGAAAGACTCTTGGTTTTTCCTTTCATACTTACTGCATGTTTGGCCTAAATAGAAGCATTTGCAGATTGATACGCTGTTATAATTGTCTTTGATAGTTGTACCTTAACGAGGGCTTTGCTCTTGGCTTCTCCTACTAAGAAACCTGCTAATCAGGGTAAAAAAAAAAATAAAAAAAACCCTCTTTAGTGTCCCTGTTGCCCTCTGGCAATCCTGATTCCTGGTTTTCTGTGAGCTTTTGAGCATGAGGCACTTTACATACCGAATGGTAAAGTAGGCTTCTGCCATTGTTTGTGTGTTTAAGCTACTAGATCAAGAAATGCTACAGGAGGATAATTCTGGATTCAGTGTTTGTGCTACATCTCCTGCCTCCCCAACCTCTGCCCCGTGTACACACATATGCCCAACTTTTCAAAAGGATATATTACTGCAAGAGTGTAACAACACTCTTCCATTCTTCCTTATAGAAATTTTTAGGGACTTTCAATTAATTAGAGTAGGTGGGGCTCTTACATTGCAGTAGGCTCTTACATTAATGAGAGTAAGTGGGAAACTGGAAATTGATCATAAAGCATAGTATATTGAATCTTCAAAAAATGTAAGCAGCACATCATTATTATTAGCAATTGTCAAAATCAAGGATGTGGCTTGCTTGTGTATAGTGACAAAGGAGGATTGATACTAAATAGAAGTAAATGGTGTAGTTAAAAATGATTTGTTTATTAAATTAAAAACTGAATCAATAATTTCTTTGGCGATGAATCTTCTTATTCAAGGATAACACAGCATTTAAAATATGGGCTCTGAAGTCAGACTAACCTGGACTGAAGTCCCATTTTTTAGACATATGAGGTGTGTGACATCAATTACTTAGCCTTCTAATGTCGCCATTTTCTTAATGCAAAACAGAGACAATGTTACTCATAGGGGCATCTTAACATTTAAATGAAATGATGCAAAACATTTAACAGAGTGCTTAATGCAAAGTCAGTACTTAGTCAAATTATGGGCTAGGCAATACACTATTGATTTAAATGAAAATTGTATTGACATTTATATATGTTACATATTCATTTATATATTATAGTATTTTGAATTTTCACAAAAGGGCTCTCTTTTTAGCTGTAAGGGGTGATTAATACATACTGTCTGACTCTATTTTCAAAATGTGATATATAATATAGTTTTAGTAGACCCAGTGAAGTTTTTACTACTAAGGTCCTTTGGCTTCCTATCATAAAAATAGGAACAATAGAGTGTAAAAAAATGATGTCTGGGAAAAACATGGGAAATATCTTTGCTTACCAATTAAAGAGTGTATGAAAAACAGAATAAATAAAGTCTCTTAATTTATGCATTTTGTGTTCTCATAAATCATTTTCCTGTCAAAATTATCAGACTTTATTATTGCTGAATATTTTAAACATCATAATGGAATTTTGGTAGCATAAATCATAAAGCTTTCAGTTAGAACATTTATGTACATACATCAGCATTTTTCTTATATCTTGGCTTAAAAAAAATAGCCCTCAGTCTAGAAATAAATCCATGCAGAGTATAAATGTCAAACTATACTCTTAAATTTCAGGAACTCAGCAATCCAGGCTGGCCACTGTACTTGCAATATAGTTATGGATTTTAAACTGTGTTTCTAAGACTCACTGTTCTCAAAAATGCAGCTGTCCCAGCTGGTGTTTTAATTTTGGTGACAATTGTTATCTCCAAGCATCCTTCCTACAAGTGATACCTACTCACTTGAGTTTTCCATTTTCTGCAAAAAGAAAAAAAAATTTCAGACATAACAAATCTGGGAATAGCTTGTCCTTGACATTAGAAAATAATTTATTTCATTTAACAAAAGCCTCACTCAATATATTTCATTTGTGATTTACAAGGAAGACAACTGCTTTGGATAATGCGTTTAGTCCAGAATGGCGGACCTAAGCATCAGGAGTAAAATCCACTTATATTAGTTCAAGGGGAGCTGTATCATTTCTGTTTCCTTGCTCTAGTCATCCTGATCTTCAACTTCTTTTAGGGACCTTGGGACCTACACCTTAGCTTTTGGCCTTTTTCTCCACACGTTTCTAGGCCTCCCCACTCCTTCCAAAACCTAGGAATTACTCAGGCAAAAAGACTCATGATCTCTAAAATGTTTAACGATTGAATCTTTGGAACCACAGGTGACAGGGAGCATTTGCCTTTCTTCCTAACTGGTGGGATTAATCTGAGATTTTGCCAGTCAATTCCCAACTGCGATGCTTAGTAAAGTAACTTTGCAAATTCCATGCAGCAATTATAGACTGGGGTCATAAATGCAGAAGGTGTGTGTGGGGCTGGGATGGGGGTAGGTTAAAAGGGAGGGGAAGGTCCCTTTATTTTCTAAAGCTTTAGGAAATTGAGTGGGAGATATATACATATGTATGTATATAATTTCAAGTTAAGGTGGAGGGAAACATTTTAGAGACATTTGAGCAGATTAACAAATAGTATTTGTATACATGTAACTAAAACAGTAATTTATCAGGTAGAAGGCAGATGGGGGGAATAAATGCCAACCTGTGTCTACAGTTGGGTTGTATTGATGATGAAGTGCTGTTTATTCAGGGCCAGCCTAGCTTGTCAGCAACATAAGAGCCGTCGCAGCACATGACTCCCTGCGTAGCTAGAAGACAATAATAAATTATCTCCTATGCAAACAGCACCAGCATAAAAGCAGAACAAATAGACTCTGCCTCCCAGAATCCTGAAGATTCTCACTCATTCCCTTGTTTGATTTCATTTTAAACATGAAAGTTTGACATTATCCTAAGGCCAATAAGATCGAATCCAGTTTGGACAATTTTATTAGGGTAGATAATTGTTTGCAATGTGTTTTGGGGTTACTGTAAAATGTATTTTTGTTTCTCTAACATGCCTAGGTGATTGGAACAGTTTTTTGTTTTATCAGTACTTTATTTGATCCTGTGAAACTCAGGATCACCCAGAGGAAAACTGAGACAGTGCTACCCAACGGAACTAGATCACTTGAAGGATATGATGAAAATACAGATTCTCAGACCCAATCCCTGACCTGCTAAATCTGTGGTCCCCAACCCCAGGGCCACAGACCGGTACCGGTCCATGGCCTGTAAGGAACCGGCCACACAGCAGGAGGTGAGCGCAGAGAGCAAGTGAGCGAGCAAAGCTCCATCTGTATTTCCAGCCACTTCCCATCGCTCGCATCGCTGCATAAGCTCCGCCTCCTGTCAGATTAGCAGCGCATTAGATTCTCATAGGAGCATGAGCCCTACTGTAAACTGCGTATGCGAGGGATCTAGGTTGCACGCTCCTTATGGGAATCTAATGCCTGGTGATCTGAGCTGGAGCTGAGGCAGTGATGCTAGTGCTGGGGAGCGGCTGCAAATACAGATTATCATTAGCAGAGAGGTTCGACTGCCCAATAAATGTAATGTGCTTGAATCATCCTGAAACCTTTCCCCCTCCACCCTCCACCAGTCCATGGAAAAATGATCTTCCATGAAACTGGTGCCTGGTGCCAAAAAGGTTGGGGACCACTGTGCTGAATGAGAATCTCTAGCAAGTCAGCCCAGAAATACACATCCAAGGTGCCTTTTATGACGAGGCTAGTTTGAGGAGCAAGATGCTGAGCATATAAGTCAGTACAAGTCCTGTCATTGCATTGAGAGTGTCCAAAGAACTGGTTCATAGGAAAATAAATCAGTTAACAAGTGCCTTCCTAGAGTAGTGCTTTTCAAATTTCATTGTACATTTCAAAACCCTGGGATTGGTGGGAAATGCAGATTTTGCTTCAGTAGGTCACATGTCTGGCCTGAGACTCTGCATTTCTAACAAGATGCCTGGTGGTGCCAATGCCGCACAACATCCCCCAGGCATCAGCTTGACTCAGAAGAATCCAAACAGGCTGGGATTCAGCCAACATTTCTGAATAGCAAACGTTACACACACATGGCTTCGTGTAATGCTAATTCTACTGATTCCTAATCTTGTGCTCAGATACCAGTAAAACCTGCCCTGTCTTGTTTCAATGACTCAGCTAGGAGTATAGTGATAATTACCTTCATATGTGAAAATTTCCTATAAATGTGTCTTCTTTCAAAGGTTTATGAATGTATTTGGAAGTTTTATATACATAATGAAAAAATATTTGGAAAGAACAATTGTAGGGCTTATTATGGGGAAGCCTTCAGTTACTGGAGATAAGATCTAGGTAATTGTGGTCCATCCTTGTTTTCCTTTGGAACCATAACCTTCTTGGACATGTCATAATGACAAAGGGCTCATCCTTCAGGTTCTTGATTGATCCCCAATGATAACCTGAAATAGTTTTATCTACTGAATGCACATTGTGTATAACATGAGGTTCGATGGAAAAAAAAAAAGGTCATTCTAAATATCTATTTCTATTGGGGGTGAATGAACTTTTTAAAAATATCTACTTAAAAATTGTTATTATGTCATTTGGAAAATAAATAAGAAGCAGAAAAGTTGACAGTACCCTTTTTGGAACACACGGTTCCAAAAGCTATTATATTTGAACATCATAAATGTCATTACCAAGTCAGTACAATAGATCCTTGGTATTCATCAGCAGTCGCTCCTGAGACCTTTGTGGATTCTCATGTGCAATTCCTAGTAACCAAAACAGGGAGAGTGACCTTGTAAGATGCCTGATGAGAGTGGCTGCCATGGAGTAGACAGTAAAGCCCTGGAGACGTGGAAGCTGGTGATCAGCGGGCCTGTCCGCCAAGGACCCTCACTGACCTTGAGATTGAACGCAGCAGAATTACAGAGTATGTGTGTGATAATTATCTGGAGTGGCCAGTGAACAGCCTAAGCCACAAACACCCAATCCACAAACTTCAAAGCATGGATTAATGTGGGCATGAAAAATCTGCGACTGTCTGCACTGCGCAGATCTTCACAGTGGCTATCTTGGGGGAAGTGTGTGGCACTTCCGCTTTCTATGGTACACATTTCTGTATTGCCTTAGTATCTTGCCAGTGGCAGACATAATTCTGATTGCTATTACAATCAGAAAAAAATGGACAGAATTCTTTAAATCCCTTGAGTGCACATCACGGTGTCTTTCACCGATAGCACAAAAGACTCAGTTGATTGATTGTATGTGATGATCACACATGTGCTCTGATATATATGTATACATGCTATGATAGAGGATTATAGAGTATGTAGCACAGGTTGATTTTGTGTATGTATCTCTCCAGTCATGCAACAAACATTGCTTGAACAACCAGTGTATGCCAGGCATTATGTTGGGGCTAGCATGTGGTCTTTACCTGTACTTCTTTAAGGAAGAGAGACAGCCATGCAGACAAAGTGGTTCTCATTGCAGTTGATAAAACTCTAAGAGGCCAGTGCATTTTCTGCGAATAATGTGAGCCACAGGTCTGGGTATTCTGAAGTAGTGGGTGTCCTTTCTGCAATTATTCATTCCTCTATAGCTGCCACACAGAGCAAGCAAATCTGACATCACAGCTCCTTTTAAAATCTCTCAGATTTCTACATTGGAATACAAATTATTCAGTAAACTCAGCTAAGTTCGTTCTTAGGAATTTCTGCCTGATGTTAATAATAATTGTCAGAAAACAAAATTATAGGAAAGAACAATAACTACCTCCTACTTTCCTAGTGATGAATTGTAATAATAACAGACTTTCGTGCATAGATCTTATTAGTGATGGGGGGAAAATATGCTTTACAGAGTAGGTATTTAAATAAATATTTTAGGCAAAAATGTTAAGATATTTGTTCTTTGTCTAAATCATTCTTAATAATAATGGCTAAAACACCTTCCTTACTTGGATTGGGAAAACAAGCAAGCAAAGCACATTTTAAACCACAGCATGAAAGTTTCCAAACTTTTTCAAAGCCAACTGTTTATTTCACTTGCCTCTGATAATAAATATCTGTCCTAATATGTCATAAGACTGAACAAATTTGTAGCAAACCTCCCCACAGCTGGGCAGTTTGACATTAATGTAAAATGTTCTTTTGTTTCAGAATTGTCTGTTTCACAGCAATATCACCAGTGATTTAAAAGCATTTACAGACAAGTTTGGTTTTGATGTCCTCATCCTGTTCACCAGCTACCTGTCAGAGGAGCAGCAGCCGAGACGACAGATAGCTGTGTACTCCGAGAACCTAGAGCTGTGCAGTCAGGTGAGCACCTCCTCCAACCCTGACAGGTCTCACTGCATCCTAACCTGCTGGCTCTCAGAACGTGCAGTGCAAGACAGGGGCAGATGGGGGCATATAGGGAATTGGCAGCTGGGCAAGGTGGCTCATTCCTGTAATTCTATCATGCTGTGAGGACAAGGCGGGAGGATCACTTGCGCTCAGGAGTTCAAGACCAGCCTGAGCAAGAGCGAGACCCCGTCTCTACGAAAAATGGAAAAATTAGCCGGGTGTGGTGGTAGGTACCTGTAATCCCAGCTACTTGGGGGGCTGAGGCAGGAGGCTCACTCAAGCCCACGAGTTCGAGGTTGCAGTGAGCTATTGTGATGCCACTGCACTCTAGCCAGGGCAAGACTCTGTCTCAAGAAAAAAAAAAAATCGGCCCAAGAGATAGGGTCCTAGAGGTTTGAGTTTTAGGAAATATTGGGGATATTTTGCACATTGGACCTTTTTAAAAAGCCCTATTAGCATTTCTCTTCTAGACTGAATCCATAGAGTGAAAGATCAGTTCTTTCTCAGCCAAACGAGAGCAAGTCCTCCTTTGGGTGCTGTTTTCTTTTAAGTCTATTAATTTCTATTAAGTTGGTAATAACTAACAAGCTTTAGTTCCTTTCTCAATACCAATTTGGTGCCTAGTGATTAGGAACTGGTGATCTGGTGCTTTAATCAAAGTCAGTTTGACTCCACATACTATAACTCTAAGTAATTAATTGGATTCTATAGGTTCATAACTGAGTTTTTAACCCAAGGTCTAGGAAACAAAAAAAGAATTAGAGAAAATTAATCAACACAGGGCACTGGATATATCAAACCAGGTATACTTAACAACTAATATGAGAATACACACGATTTATTATAACATGAACAACATGAGCACAGAACACTTTCATCATTCATCTTTCCTCACTGATGAACCAGATGCCTGGTGTATCCATGGGTGGCTAGAGGCAAACTCTCTACTCATTTCTTTTCTACGTCTTCCTTTCTGTCCTCCAAGAGCTCTTGTCTCTTTTGACATGTGGCTGTCAGTTCTCTTAGGCTCTCTCTGCTGTCTCAAGTCCAAATGTGAGAGGCCCTGCTCCTGCTGTGGATACATTTTGCACCTGCTCCTCTGACCCACATGCATTTGTGCCTGGGATCACCAGCCTGTGGCATTTTCAATGCTTTACTCTGCATTTGGTTTTCAAAGCTCAAAAGGGCTGGTGATATATTAATTAATCTTTGGTCACTGGCTTCCCAGGAACATGATGTAGGCCTCCTAAGCCCCCAATATGGTGGTTTTCAAATCACTTTTAGCAGCAGAGCCCTTTTTCAAACCAACTTAAAAACTCGTCCATTTAAAATAAACAAAAGTAGACCGGGCACGGTGGCTCACTCCTGTAATCCTAGCGCTATGGGAGGCTGAGGTGGGAGGATCACTTGAGGTCAGGAGTTCAAGACCAGCCTGAGCAAGAGCAAGACCCCCATCTCTACTAAAGATAGAAAAATTAGCCGGATGTCGTGACGAGCACCTATAGTCCCAGTTACTCTGGAGGCTGAGGCAGGAGGCTTGCTTGAGCCCAGGAGTTTGAGGTTGCAGTGAGCTAAGCTAACACCACGGGACTCTACTCAGGGCAACAGAATGAGACTCTGTCTTAGAAAAATAAAAATAAAAAAATAAAATAGACAAAAGTAGAAGGGCCGCCACCACCACCCTCCCAAGCCTGCCACACCCTAGCAATAGCTAAAGACAGCTCCTCTGAATGTGAAGCAATGTAGACAGGGCCAGACCCTGTGCCAAGGGTATCCCACATTGTCTGTGAGGTCACACGATTGGCTAGGAGTTGGCCTCTGCAGCTCAACCACCTGAATTCAGAACTCAGGCTTCCTCACTTGTTGGACAAGTTATTTAACCTTCCCGTGTTTTCATTTCCTCATCAATAAAATAGGGTTAAAAAGAGTCCCTACCTTGTAGAATTACTATGAGGATTAAAGGAGATAATTCTTGTAAAACCCTTAGAACCATGCCTAACATGTGAAAGCACTCAGTTAGTGTTAATTATTATTGTCATGATGATGCTTACTACCTATGTGAACACTGTCATGGTGGTGGTGGTTATTATTATTTTTATTTTTACCTCCACTAATCCCGTGGGGCCATTTCAAAGGCCCAGGGTGGGAAAATACTCCTAATATTTCCTTAAGATCAGAGAGCCACAGCCCAGTTCTGGCCTGGCACTGACCATCCATCACAGCGGCCCCTGCCTGTCAGGTCGCTTGTCTGTTCTGGGCTCCATGTGTGTGTCCCCCGGGGCAGGAAGGGACAGCCGGGGCCTGAGTGCTGTTTAGGTCCTTGGTGTCTTCTTTGCCTTTCCTACTTTCTCCTTTGCCATATAAGGCCATCGGAGGTTAAAGCAGATCTGGCTACCTGACCCTAAGCAAGAGCCTCTCTCCTCCCCATTTCCCCCTGTTCCAACAGTTTGCCCGTAGTTCTTGTCGGTGACCAGCATTCTCTGCTTTTTTGCAAACTTAAGTTACACTGCTGTTGAAAGATGGTATTATATTTCACTGAAGAAATGAAGTTAGATGATGAATGTCCAGTGCGAGGCCAGAACTGGGCTGTGGCTCTTTATCCATAACTTTCAGGAGCTACCAAAATTGAACAGCTGGATTTTGAGTTAAACAAAAAGACATTTCGGTAGGATTGGAGAAAGGGTTGGTGGTATATTAAGTGGGACTTTCCATATTTTACCTTATGTAATTCTCCATTGTCTGAGGTCATCATTTTAAATAGATAAGCACGGATTAATTTTATATTTTAAAAAATTAAGAAAAAAAAATCGCAAAGTGTAAAGACTGCCTGAGCGCTCACACAAACCCCTGTGCCTCCTGACAGATCTGCTGTGAGCTGGAAGAGAGTCAGAACCCTTGCCTAGAACTAGAGCCCTTTGACTGTGGCTGCGATGAGATCCTGGTGTACCAGCAGGAGGATCCTTCAGTGACTTCTGATCAAGTGGTTCTCCTTGTCAAGGAAGTCATCAACAGGAGGTGTTTAGAAATGGTCTCCAACAGCCGGACGTCCTCAACAGAAGCAGTGGCAGGCAGCGCCCCCCTCTCCCAGGGATCTTCTGGGATTGTGGAGTTGTATGGTTCTGATGTAGAGCCACAGCCCAACTCCGTGAATTTCATTGAAAACCCTCCAGATCTCAATGATTCGAACCAGGCTCAGGTGGATGCTAACATAGACCTTGTTAGCCCAGACAGCGGGTTAGCCACCATTAGGAGCAGCCGTTCATCCAAGGAGAGCTCAGTTTTCCTCAGTGATGACAGCCCAGTGGGAGAAGGAGCTGGGCCTCACCACACCCTCCTCCCAGGGCTTGACTCCTATAGTCCCATTCCCGAAGGTGCAGTAGCAGAAGAGAATGCACGGTCCGGAGAACACAGTGATCACTTTGACCTCTTCAACTTTGACCCAGCACCCATGGCTTCTGGGCAGTCCCAACCATCTTCCCATTCTGCAGACTCCTCCCCAGCAGATGACTTCTTCCCCAACAGTGATTTGTCAGAAGGACAGCTCCCTACTGGGCCTAAAAGACTTGATGGGACAGGGATCAACATGTCTAACCATTCATCCAGTTCTCTCTTGTCAGGTGCTGGCAAAGATAGCCTTGCAGCATTCGATGACGAGTTTGTTCCAAGACAAGAAAGTCCTGGAGATAACTCTGAAAGAAATTTGAGCCTGACAGGTTTTGTGGGAGATTCTCCTTCACCAGAAAGGCTAAAAAATATTGGAAAGAGGATCCCACCAACACCCAGGAATAGCTTTGTAGAAAGTTCACCATCCACTGAAGAACCAGACTCACTCTATCCAGAAGATATGGCCCAAAAAGCAATCAACACAGGTCACATGGAGCCACCTCAGACCCGTGCACGGTGTCGCAGCTGGTGGGGTGGTTTGGAAATTGACTCCAAAAATATTGCAGATGCTTGGAGTTCCAGTGAACAGGAATCTGTCTTTCAGAGCCCAGAATCGTGGAAAGATCATAAGTCAAGCTCAGTTGATAGGAGGGCCTCAGATTCTGTATTTCAACCAAAGAGTCTTGAATTCCCAAAATCAAGTCCCTGGGAGTCTGAATTTGGTCAGCCTAAACTGGGTAGCAATGATAATCAAGACCAAAATGAGGAAAGCTTGCAGTTTCAGAACCTGCCCACAGAGAAATCACATTTGCCAGATATTCCTCAGGGAACAAACCACCTGATAGAAGACTTTGCTGCTTTGTGGCATTCTGGTCACTCCCCCACAATGATGCCTGGGCCTTGGGGAAATCCCACAGATGACAGTGAACCGGCAGCTGCAGCCTCATTCCCAGCCTGGAGTGCATTTGGTAAAGAAGATAATGACGAAGCTTTAAAAAATACCTGGAATCTGCACCCCACGAGTGGTGAGACACCTTCTGTGAGGGACCCAAATGAGTGGGCCATGGCAAAAAGTGGGTTTTCTTATTCTTCTGAAGACCTACTGGACAATTCACCCAGTGAAGCAAATAACGAAGCAGTTGCACAAATGTGGGGCAAGAAGAACAATGACTCTAGGGATGGTGTCCTCGCATCTGGAAATCCCAGTTCAGATCTGGCTCATGCATGGAATAATTCTAAGCCGCCAAAGGATGATCAGAATGGTTTAGTAGATCCTAACACTAGAGGGAAGGTGTATGAAAAAGTAGATTCCTGGAACCTTTTTGAGGAGAATATTAAGAAAAGAGGGTCAGATGTCCTAGCTCCTTGGGAAGATTCCTTCTTGTCCTATAAATGCTCTGATTACAGCGCGTCCAACATAGGGGAAGATTCGGTGCCTTCCCCCCTGGATACCAACTACTCCACCTCTGACTCTTACACATCACCAACATTTGCTGCAGATGATAAAGAAACTGAAAACAAGCCATTTGCTAAAGAGGAAGCTTTTGAGGCAAAAGATGCTAATGCTACCACACAAGAAGCTGAAATTCCTCCTCAGTCACCGCTGGAGCCACCTAGAAATCGAATCAGTTCAGAGCCTGGGAACCTAGACCTGAGGGCTTCACCTCATGAAGATAATAGTTCTGAAACGAATGCCACTCTAGACCCAGATAAAAATTTACTCCAGACCGAGCACGCAGATGGTCAGAGCGTCTCCGCGGAGGATGACGTGGGGGAAAGCAGCCAGTCCAGTTACGACGACCCCAGCATGATGCAGCTGTACAACGAGACCAACCGGCAGCTCACGCTTCTGCACAGCAGCACCAACGCACGGCAGGCGGGCCCCGACACTCTGGACTCCTGGAACAGAGTGATTCTGGAGGACACTCAGTCCACGGCAACGATCTCAGATATGGACAATGATTTGGACTGGGACGACTGCAGTGGGGGTGTGGCGATCACCAGTGACGGTCAAGAACAAGGCTACATGGTTGAAGGCTCCGAACTGGAAACCCGATTTTCAGTGAAACAGCTGGAACCCTGGGGCACAGAGTATCAGGAAGCCAATCAGGCAGACTGGGAACCCTCTGGCTCTTCTGAACACAGCGAAGATGCTGCTCCCAAGAAATACCGCACAGTGAATGAGAAAAGTGGACAGCTGATCGCGAACAGCATTTGGAATTCCGTGATGAGAGATAAAGACATGTCCTCATTCATGTTACCAGATTCATCAGATATTACAGATTCAGAACAAAGCAGATTACCTCCTGAAACTCCCAGCCATGCAGCAAATGTTAAGGACACTCACACCCCAGATGTGCTAGAAGCTTCTGGAACCAGTGAGTCAGGAGCACTTACACCTTATCTTGACCACCAGGACACACTGAGGGGGACCCTACACAGTGATACAGCATCTTTGGTGACCACGCTCAAGAATCCAGGGCACTTTGCATGCTCAGATCCATGGAAAGGTCATAGCTATGGACAAAATGAAAGAGAGAAGGAAGCTGGCGGAGCCACTGACAGGGGGCTCCTCAGTGAGGAGGAAGTGATTGGCTCTGGTGTGGACAGTGTCTCTGGGATTTCTAAAAAAGGGCAGAGTGACCAAGAACTCTCTTCTCCAGTGGCATCTGAACCTCAAGAAATCTGCGCCGAACCAGGCAAAATCAGCTCTCTTTCAGTCACTTTCAGTCCTCAAACTGAGGAACCAGAGGAAATTTTAGAGTACGAGAAGGAGTCTTACAATCTAGATTCCTGTGATGTGCAAACAGAGGTGTCCACAGACACCCTGCAGGCAAAAGATGCCTGTGAAAAGTACCTCACAAGTCGCAGAAATTCAGGTGGAACCACTGAGATTTCAAGTAGGATAAATTTAACAAAAAATTTATCATTACCTGAAATGGATCTTTTGAAAATGGAAGAATGTAATATCCCGGAACCAGAGAGAGTGAACAAAGAGCCCCCTCATGAATTTCCCCAAAGCCTTGACATTCGGTGTGGCCCTCTGGACAGTGATGTGCAGGTGAGTCGCACAAGTCCTGAGATAACTGAGAATTTTGAAGTTAAGGGGACTGAAACCAGACTTCCAGGAGCCATTTCATCCGGAAATCATGACAAAGACAGTATTTCTAGTGAGTATACTGGTTCAAGTACGTCAAGTCCTGACCTAGATGATTCTTCAGCTGCATTGTCTTCCTGGGGGCAGCAACCCAGTACTGAGCATCACAAAGAGAACCGAGATAACTGCAGTGAACACAATTGCCAAGAATCTGGACTAATTGCCACCACTGATGGCCAAGCAGAAGTAACTACTGAAATGAAGGATTTAGAGAAAAACAAAATGGATGAGTTTGATCACAAAGTTCCTAAATTTTTAGAGATTTGGAATGACTCCATTGATGCTGACTCCTTATCCTCTTTATCCAGTCCTGAAACAGGTAAATATTCTGAATATTCAGGTGCACACGAGGAAAGAAATCTAATGATTAGCCATCAGGAGAAAGATGAACGTGACAGTCCTGAAACTGTGCAGCCGGAGGTTGCCAAGGTCATTTCAACCGGCTCAGTTTCTGAGGATGATGGTGTGGGTGGTGAAGAGTCAGTGGAGGCAGAGACCCATCTGGCCACTGGCCACGTTGCTCAGAGTGAACCCAGAGCCTGGGATTCATTGAATGAATCTGATAAGTTCTTGGCTACAGCTGATCCCAAGTCTGAGGAATTTTCTGACCACCTAGGCAGCCCAGAACCAGCTGAGAGTAAGTCAGACCCATTCGGTGACAATCAACAAAGCAGCCCTGAACACTGGAATTTTTCACCACTAACGGAGGCTGAAATACAGGCTACCACAGTGGAGAACGAGACAAGATCTTCTCCAGAAACAAGAAACACAGGAGATGTCACATGGCAACTATCTCCCAACGCTGAACCAAAGAATGATGATAATTCTAAATTAGAGATGCTGGGCTTCTCGGCTGAGAGCAGCGAGTGGTGGAATGCCTCACCACAGGAAGGCGGACCAATCGAGAGCGCATTGGAAGAGAAACTGTCTGACCCAAGTGGTGTGTTAGAGATAAATTCCTCAGTACACCAGAATGGGGGTCCCTGGGGCGTACCCATCCAGGGTGATTTCGAGTCCATGGAAACACACTATATTAACCCTTTCAGTGACAAACATCAGTCACCCTTTCTGGATGGTAATGGGGAGAAGTCCTGTGAGCAGCTCTGGAACATTAAACCGAGGCAGCCAGAACCAGAGGCTGATCAGTTTAGCCAGCTTGTCATATTGGACCAAATTAAAGAAAAGAACTCGAAAGAGCAAACCTTCATGTCTTCTGCTGGTGAGGAACTCAGTTCTGAAACGCCTACCCAAGAGCAGCATCAGGGTGCTGTGCTGTCAGGCTGGGATCACCCAGACCCAGCCCTGACCCACCCCGATGACAATGGATGTGTTGTATCTAATGTTTCAACTATCGAGCGTCAGGAAACAAATTGGCAGGAACAAGAACAATCAAGCCTCGGTGAAATGACAGATTCGAGCATTGTCACAGAAAATTTCCCTGCTGTCGGTTTTCCCACTCAATTGATAGAGAAGTCAGGCTCTGGATGGGATGGCTCTAGCCCCAGGGAGGGCCCCCAAGGTACCTTTGTTCCAGATATTTTACCTGGCAACTTTCAAGACGGTGGGCAACTGGCCTCAGCTTCACCTGACTTATGGACGGATGCTAAGCAGCCCTTCGGTTTGAAAGCAGATGGGGAGAGTCCTGACCTACTAACTCACTGTGAGCATGACAACATCTCTCAGGCTTCCCACAGCCCTGATGTCTGTCATGACTCTGAAGCGAAGCAGGATTCTGAGCAGCACATCAGTGCTTATGTGGGACCTGATGTGGGGTCCAGTGAGCTTTATCTCACTGAGCCAGAGAAGGATGAAGAGCCCAGTCAGGAGTCTGGGCAGGAATTTGTCCCCCACAATTCTGAACTCTATTCTGAAAATGCAATTCCACTGCCTCCGATTGGCAATCAGACAGACATAAATGGCTCCTCCCAGCCTGCTTCTCAGAGACATTCTCCTGAACCTTCTGAAATAGATGGTGACAACAGTACAGGTTTAAAAGCATCAGAAAAAGGAGCCAGCCCAGATCTAGCACCAATTCTGGAACTTGTTGACGGAACAACCCCAAGGATGGAAAATATGGGAACTAGCATTTTTGTAACTCACCAAGAGACAACTGTGGAAGGAAATGCTTCTGGGGTATCAGAAGACTTGTCTCCTGAGAGTCAGACAGGTGCAGGGGCCTTGTCTGACAGCGAGCCACCTTTTGCTTGTGAGAATCCGGCCACAGTTACTGATGCATTGCTAGCCTCAGACACCTGTCTGGACGTAAGCGAAGCTGCCTTTGATCACAGTTTCAGCGATGCCTCTGGTCTCAACACATCCACAGGAACGATAGATGACATGAGTAAACTGACATTGTCAGAAGGCCACCCTGAAACACCAGTTGATGGGGACCTTGGGAAGCAAGATATCTGTTCATCTGAAGCCTCGTGGGGTGATTTTGAGTGTGAAGTAATGGGCCAGAATATCGATGAAGACTTAATGAAAGAGCCTGAACACTTCCTCTATGGTGGTGACCCTCCTTTGGAGGAGGATGCTCTGAAGCAGTCGCTGGCACCATACACACCTCCCTTTGATTTGTCCTATCTCACAGAACCTACCCGTGGTGCTGAAACAGCAGAGGAAGCTGGGTCTCCAGAGGATGAGTCTCTGGGGAGCAAAGCAGCAGAGATAGTGCTTTCCACCCTTCCTGATCGACAAAATGAGGGAAACCATGCTCAGCCCCAAACCAGACAGCCTGGACCCCAGCTGGTTGTGCTGCACATTGATGAAGACCTTGAGTCCGTTCCTTTACCTGAAGAAGCAGGCTCCAGTATTTTGTCTCCATCAAACATTGACTGGGAAGTAGAAACAGATTATTCTGATTCACCAGCAGGTGGAGACATAGGATCATCAAATGGTAAGAACCATCCCATTCCTCCACCCCCAAGAAACTGCTGCTTTGATTAAACTAGTGCATTTACAAGACACATTCTTCCTACCAATAAGGGTAGACAGGAACACATTTGCAGTGCAATGCATGCCTAACCGAGTTATGTATAGCAGCGGTAAGATCTAATGCGTATGTGTAATAATACCTACCCCTAATAGTGCACAAGAAAATTGGACAGCTCTACAAAATAAAAATGTTTCTTAAATCACCTCCTTTTAGATGATCATTTGCAAAGATCACAAATCACATAATGTGTTAATTAATCCTTCTTCTCCCCTTCTCACCTTCAACTTCCACTTCTAGGTGCTAGCAAGGAAATATTAGAGTTGGAAGAAGAAAAAATAATTCCTACCAAAGAGCCTGAGCAGATAAAATTCAAATACAAGGAGGAAAGAGGCACAGAGAAGTATGAAGATCCTCATGTACTCCACATGGATTACATACTTGTAAACCATGAAGAAAATTCACCCCTGAAGCCAGAGGCCTGTGAAGCAAGAGAAAGCATATCTGAATTAGAAGAATCATACATAAGTTCCGAAAAAACGGGGCTGCCGGGAACTCAATTAGCAAGCCTCCCAGACACATGTCAGCCTGCTTCCCTAAATGAAAGAAAAGATCATTCTGCAGAGAGAATGTCTTCCAAAGATGACAGGAGATCATTGAGATCATCTATTGAGAGCCCTGTGCAAGATCAGAGTTGGATGGTCTTGGGCCACAGTGAGGTTAGTGATCCATCGCTGGAAGAAGCCAGGGACTCAGGACCTGAATGGCCTGGCAAGACTGTGGAGCCATTCTCTGATCTTAGCATGAACAACAGTCCCCAGATGCAGGTTCTGGAAGAAATAAAGCCTCTAGAATCTTTAGCACTAGAGGAAGCTTCTGGTCTGATCAGCCAATCACGGAGGAACAAGAGCCAAGGCAGGGCCAGCCCGGATGCAGTGACATTGCAGGCTGTCACCCATGACAATGAATGGGAAATGCTTTCACCGCAGCCTTCTCAGAAAAACGTGATCCCTGACATGGAAGTGGAGGAGGAGACAGAGTTCCTTGAGCCCAGAACCAGGAAACCAAGATCAAATGGGTAAGCAAAAAGCTGGCTTTATTTTTTCCCTAAAAATCGTTTTATTTAGAAGTCTGGGAAATGGTGAGGGGTTATGGAATATGAAGAATACCTAGATGATAGGTGCTTTGGTTACCTTTATTGTGAGGCACACCATCAGTAAAAACAGCTACTAGATAACTATAATCCCAATGATGCTTTGTGCACATTTTCACTTGAAAAACGCCCTTCTGTTTTCACCCAAACTTATACCTACCCTCCCAACTCCCTTCCCCACCCACTTCAATACCTGCATGACTCTTAATCAGGCACTTGGAAATAGAAGGAGGTGGCACTAATATTTAATCACCACCTACTATAAGCAAGGAAGTTTGTACACATTATCTCATTTAATCCTTACACAGGATAGTGGAGTCAGAAGGGTGGGGCAGGGCCAGGGAACTTGAAGCTAGAAGGTTCTATACCTTGGCTAGAATTAAGAAACCAGGGTGAACTCTGGGATTCAAAATTTTCCACCTCCAAAGCTCATCCTTTCAGCTGACACACTGCCTGTCTTACAGAAAAGGCACTTTCTGGTTTTATGTAAACACCTAACTCACTGGTGGGAGATAAGGAGACTCAACATGTTAGTGTGAAACGTTCATTCCCTAATTGGCTGTAAAATTGGCAAACCCCCTTCGAATCAGTGATTCAATCATTCATTTGTTCACTAACTCATTCATTCATTCACCATGTGGTTTTTGATAATTTACTCTGTGCCATGTTTCTGGGTAGCACATACCAGGAACCAGGATGTCACTGCTGCCCTCTGCCGAAACTGTTTAGCGTTCTTCAGTTCTCTTAATTCGCCCTTATAGAGCCCTCCTGCTTCCAGGGACAAAAGGGCAAATTGTGAAAAGTAACTGAAGTAAAGGGGGAAAATCATGTTTCCTCCTTAAAATGTAGTAGAGAAAAGATACCTTTTTGCTCCTCAGTTTGGGAGTATAAAGCATTACACACACCACGTCCCCACGGTGAGCAGGAAGCTGGATTCTAGCCTGGCTTTACCATTATTGGTTCTGTATGTTAGGATTAACCCCAGGCTTAAGTATTCTCGTCCGTAAAATTAGTGGATTGGGCTGAAAAATCTCAAGCCTTCCTGCAGTATTAAATTCTGTGAACTTAATTTGCGTGGAAACAGAATGTGACTAGGAGAGCTTTGGCATTCACAAATGACATTTATTGGTGAAAGAAACAGAGACAACACAAAGAACCTCAGAGGTTTATTGAGGGTTCAGAAAGAGCCATAAGGAGTTAAAAGCTGTACCGTGTTCAAGTGCAGCTTCATAAATCCAGACATTTTTAGTTGGCCTAATCTTTCTTTCTTCCTGTCAAGCTATTTCCTTCCAGAGAGACCCCAGATCCGTTATCAGAAAGAGAGTAGCAGATGGATCCAGCAGCCCTGCTGGCATTGTTATAGATTGAGCTAAGAGCTCAGGCAGCTTTGAGTTGGCTGAGCTATTGTTTGGCTTCTTGTCTGCATTTCGCACATGCCCCTGAAATCCCACAGATGACAGTCAGTGTTCAGTTGTGCCACCAGCACTTTTTCTTTCAACAAGATTTCTTTGCTCATCCCTTTCCACTGAGTCCCTCTAGTAATGAAACTGTTCTCACAATGGGGTCAGGGGCAAATTTTTCTACTAGCATTTGTATTACTTTCTGCTTAAATAATTGACTCCGAATGTATTTGGAAGTTTCCTTTTGTGCTAGATTTGGGGGAGGTATGGAGTTGTCTAAAACAGTGGTTCTCTAAGGCCAGCAGTATAGATATCACCTGAGTAGTTGTTAGAAATGCAAATTATCAGCCCCACCCCAGACCTCCTGAGTCAGGAACTGAGCTTCAGCAGCTCCTGAGGCATACATAGTGAAGTTTGACAACCATTGGTTTAAAACACACTCCTAGCCCTCTAGAAGTTTACAGTTTAGTTAAATTAGACATATGTGAAAAGGTAGGTAGTAGTGTAATATTTAAGTCAAGAAAGTAGGCCGGCACAGTGGCTCACACCTGTAATCCTAGCACTCAGGGAGGCTGAGGCAGGAGGATCGCTTGAGCTCAGAAGTTCGAGACTAAGCCTGAGCAAGAACGAGAACCCATCTCTACTAAAAAAAAAAAAAAAAAATAGAAAGAATTAGCCAGACATGGTGGTGCATGCCTGTAGTTCCAGCTACTCGGGAGGCTGAGGTAGGAGAATCACTTGAGCCCAGGAGTTTGAGGTTGCTGTGAGCTAGGCTGATGCCAGGGCACTCACCCAGGCAACAGAGTCAGATTCTGTCTGCCAAAAAAAAAAAAAAAAAGAAAGAAAGGAAGTTAATGACCAACATCAGTATAAATATAAATAGCTACCAATTAGGGGCATTTGCTGCAGACTTTATATGCACTGTGTCACATTACAATGGCAACTATGTGAGATAAGAATTATACAAGTGAGGAAATAAAGGGAGAGATGTCTGTTTAGGGCTCCTTTTTGGAACAGGTACCAGGGATGGCTTACTCGCCACCAGACACAGAAGGCAGAGTGCCCAGGGCTCACAAGAATGTTTTAATTTCTTTTAAAGTCAAAAGAAAATAATTATTATACTCCCATATAGATTATATTTGTCTTTATGCCAACGCAGTTGTAAAATAAATTTTTAAAAAAATTTTAATGATGGAAGGGGTCCATGAAGGCAGAAGTGCCAAGAACCTGTGAAAGTCATATTGCAGCCCTGAGAGGTGTGATTAGAGATGGGCATTAAAGGAAAGCCATCATTTGGAAAGGCAAGGAAGAGAGTCAGAGGCCAGCCAGGTGAAACGGGAAGAATCAGGTAAGGAAATCCTGGAGACAGAAAGGTAATCACAGGAGCAGTACAATGAGATGGCCATAGTTTCCCAAACAAAATCTGAAGACGTCATCTGACACATAATCTGATCATAGGCTAGGATGTCCAAAATCAAGACCATCCTTCAAAAAAATTAGGAGGCTCTTCATAAATAGAAATAGGTTCATAGTATGCGCTATGATGAGTCAGCTACAAATCAGCTTCTTCCCTCCTCTTCCCCAACCTCATCCCTTCTCAGCTCCTAAACTGTTTTTTTTTATTTCTGCATATTATGGGGGTACAAATGTTTAGATTATGTTGCCCTTGCCCCTCCCCCCTAATCAGAGCTTCAAGCGTGTTTTGAGAGTAGCAAGCCACATTTTTAAAACCTGAAAAAGCATTAGAAAGATACATTTTCTCCTCATATTCCACCTACTGACCCTTGTCAACAAAACTTTTTACTAGGGCTAGGAGATAACCTCTCTGTCTTGAGGTTTTCATCACTCCATTCACGTTCCTTAGAATTGATCTTCCCAGAAGCCCTTGCCAGGACCTTGGTCGTCCTCCAGCCATGGACTGGCCCAGCAGAAGATCAAATATCAATTTGCTGAGACACTGATGGATGTGCCTGATCATTCCTACATGGTCACAGAGAACATCTGCAGGGGGATCTGCAGCACACAAGCTGTTCTCAAAATAAAGAAACATTTAGACGTTTAAAGAAAGCATGGTTGGAAGAATGATGGGTGAAGAAAGGGATAATGTGGTTATGTATCAGGGTTTTTCAGAAAAACAGAACAGGAACTATCTATACCTGTATCTCTCTTGCTTTCTATCTATCTAGCTAGCTAGCTATTGAGAGGATTTTAAGGATTTGGCTCATGCAATTATGGGAGCTGGCAAGAGCAAAATCTTCAGGGCAGGCCAGAGCCTTGAAACTCAGGGAAAGAGTCAGTATTGCAGTGTTGAGTCCAAATTCTGCAGGGTAGTAGGCTGGAACTCAGATAGGTTTCTGCAGTACAGTCCTGAGGAGAATTCCTTCCTTCGCAAACTTCAGGCGTTACAATTAAAACCTTCAACTGACTGGATGAAGTCTACCAACATTATGAAGGGTAATTCGCTTTACTCGAAGTCTGCTGATTTCAATGTTAATCACATCTTAAAAAATACCTTTACAGCAACATCTAAACTGACATTTGAACCAAACAATTGGACACCGTAGTCTAGCCAAGTTGACATGTAACATTAACCATCACAGGTTATAGTCAAAAGCCTGACCTATATGCTAAGCAAGCACCAAACCATTAAAATGTTTAAACTCATCATTTGAATTATATAAAAATATGACAACCAATATACAAATATATTGTCTTTTTATAGGTATAGACAAAGGAATAGCTGTGCAAGGCGACAAAAGGAAATCAGTTCCAAGAGGACTGGGAAAACTGACAATATTTATCTAATCTTTTGCAGATACAGGCAGCAGTGGGGGTAGGGGATGAGGAGAGAGAGGAGGAGAAGGGAGAGGGAGTTGTACTTTTGTAACTTTGAAACAGAGTATCTAGGAGTAACCTACCCTCATATTTGTGGAGTTATCTTGTTTCCTAGCTCTATGAGGTGAGGTGTTCAGTACTCCTGAAAATAAAAATGACCTTTAAACAGCATATTTCATATTCTGCACAATCTGATTCTATGGTGATCCCTATGTAATCTTTCTTTAAAATTAGTAAATGTTTTGCCTTTTTTTTTCTGTCCAATAATACTATGGAAAAGAACTCATATTTTCGCCTGTGAGTGATAACATTAGATCTTTTTGTTTTTCATGAGACCTCTGAAATCAGGCTTTCTCTATAACTTACGGTTGGGGAGTTAGCACATTGGGTCTATTACCCACTCGAATGTTGCAAATGAGAAATAGATAAATAATCCACAGACTCTTTCTCTCAATGTTGGGTAATGGGCACTCTGAGAAAAAGGCTTTTTGAGTTGTATTCCACTTTGGAACATTTGCCGTTTCTCAGAGGTAAGTTGATACTCCAGAAACTCCAGGTTTCCCTTGTTTATTCATGGTTTTTTGGCTATTCCCTGCACCAAACCTGGAAAACCAAACTTGGCACTGAGTCTGTGTTAATTTATTTTTGTAGGTATATTTGATTCTTTGGCGTATTATGTTTGGTGAGTTGGTGGTGATCATTAAAAGTCCTTTAAATTTGAAATTTAATTCAGGACTTAGTCTCCTTCCTTCCTTCCTTCCTTCCTTCCTTCCTTCCTTCCTTCCTTCCTTCCTTCCTTCTTTCCTTCCTTCCTCTCTTTCCTCTCTTTCCTCTCTTTCCTCTCTTTCCTCTCTTTCCTCTCCTTCCTCTCCTTCCTTCCTTCCTTCCTTCCTTCCTTCCTTCCTTCCTTCCTTCCTTCCTTCCTTCTTTCCCTCTCGTGTCCCTTCCCCACTCCCTGCCCATCTCTGCATTTCTGGTCAGGCCTATCCAGAATAGACTTTCAATAATAAGTGTTTGCAGGCTGTCAAATATATTATTTTCTTTGGCCCACTCCACTGCCATTTGAGACAGACAGGGAAAGTTTTACTATCCCCATTTCCCAGCCAGACGAGCAAACTGACTTAATAAATGAACTGCTTAATGTCACACAGAAATGAGAAAGTGAAGTTGGAAATTAAGCTTAAGTCTTCTTGCTTCTAGTCCAATGCTTGTCAATGAAACACAGCTGCCGAAATGTGTTTTTCTTGAACTTCTTCTATAGGTTGGCGTATTCCTTCCTGTTCTCCCATTGTACCATTGAAAGGCACATACATTGGAATAGCAAAGTTCCCAATGAGATATTTTGAGAATAACTGAACCAGAACTCATCTCTGACTCTTAGCCTCTCTGGTGACATACTGAGCTGTTTTGAGGCCTGAACACATATTTCCCATCCCAGCAGATCTGTGAGCACGCTGCCATTGTCAGTGGGCTGCTCCTCATCTGCGGTGTGTGGGACCAACTCGAGTGGCCAGAGGCCAAAGGAAAGAGAGAGAATGAAAGCCCCTCAATGTTCGTTTCAGTTTTCCAAATATTTATAGATGTGGTATTTTGTAGTGAGGGATTTTACAGCAAGAGAGAGCCATGGATGCCGAGATTCAGCAGTACAACTCAGCTGTCCTGTGGGAGGAACACCCACAGAGGGACCCGTTTGTGTTGTGTTGCCTTCTAGTCTGAGGAAAAATCCAAGGTGCTTCTCCAGCTGGAAACTTGAAACATCAAAACTAGTGGCATAGCTTCCATCAAGGAAAAAAAAAACCTCCATGAAAATTGATGGTATTTGAGGAAGACGAGGCGGCGGCATGATTTTTGAAAGAAGGGTGTATTAGTATATGCACACAGCAAGAAAGGGATGACACGTTCAAATTAGGAAAATTCAAGAGATATTTAATAAAGACAGTATTTACAAAGATGGAGGGAAAGTATGCAGAACCCGCGAGGAATAGTGCAGTAGCCCAGGAATAGTAGCAATACACTTGTTGTTATTCCTAGACGTCAGGATGAGGGGAGAGAGCGGTTATCAGAATCCAAAAAGAGAATTTCAGGTAGAAAGGGCCATCTTAAGAGCAGCAGTGACCTAGCATGAGGGACACAGCTAGCCAGAGGCATTTCCACAGGGAAGGAGCCAGGTGAGTATCTGTCCTTACCTCCATCTCCTTCCTCCCTCTTATCTCCTACCAGGGTCCTTATCAGTCAAAACAAAGTCAGAGAGTGAGAAGCCTTCAGGGTAGAAAGCAAGATGGAGAAAGTAGGAGAGTGGAGCTGAAGAAGGAACTGGAAGTTATTCAGCACAGCTGGCTTAATTGTAGAAAGGTGGAACTTCAGCTTCTAAAAAGTGTACTGAGATATTAATGTACAGAATTAGTTAACTGTTTCTCCAGTACAGTAGAGGATCTGTTTCCAAGACCTATGTGAGAGTTATTTTAAAACAAAGGCTATCAAAAAAGTCCAGGACTGGGTCACCTTTGGAGAGAAGTCCAAGCTGCTGGTTCTCAACCTGCAGGGAATACTTGTCAATGTCTGGAGACATTTTGGTTGTCACAGTTGGGGTGGGTCCTACCGTCATCTAATGGGTAGAGGTCAAGGATGCTGCTCAACATCCCGCAATGCACAAGAGCACCCCCCACAGCAAAGGATTATCCGGCCCCAAATGTCAATCGTGCTGACATTGAGAACCCTGCTCCATCCTGCCCTCTCTTCTTCTTACCATTTTTTTTCTATCTGAAAATGTCTTCTATTTATTTATTTAATTGATGTTGTTGTGTCTGTCTCCACCTATGAGAACATAAACTCTGGGAAAGCAAAAGTTTGGTTTGTCTTGTCTATCACTCTACCATTGGGGCTCAGAATAGCACCTGCCACATATTAGGCACCCCATAAAAATGCCTGATTGAATGAATGGAAAAGAAAATGAAGTTTGTCCAATATAATTTGCTTTTAACGAAGCTGTGATAATTTCTAGGGTTTGCTGCTTCTTTTTTCAAGAGAGATGTACTACATTTAGTTTGGAAGCAATATACATCTTTCTTTTCTCAAGTTGCATCTGAAAATCCATCTTTTCTGTTGAAATTTGAGGCCATAGTTATCTATTTTTAGTGTTCTGGTATTTCTCCTGTTCATTACAATTCCTCCAAGATTCTTATAGCCTTTCAGTTTTCTGAGAGTGCTGTTATTCACTCCACTCAACCTCATGGACAAAAAAAAAAAAAAAAAAAAAATAGGTGTGTCTATCCAGTTTTTTTCCTTGGTCATCTGTTGCATACACCATGGATATCATAATCTCTTCAGTTTGAATGGCCTTTTCCTTGTCAGAGAGGAAATATTTTCTACTCAGTCATCTGTTACTGCATCAACTCAAGCAGCAGTTGATAATATATAATCTTCAAAACACTTTTTCATTTTTATCTTTTAAATCTCAATTTGTTAAAGAGATAGCTTGAAAGTATTAATTAGGCTTTCAGGGAATAACTAAAACTCCACTGGAGAATTTGACATCTACCATGCCCTTTTTGTCAATATAATAATCGGGATGCTACTCATTGCATTTAAGCAGTAATTCTTATTTTAAAAAATAATTGTAGCTGCCTTCACCTAATGAATAAAATAACACATTTCCTCCAGTGCCCAGCTGACTCTGAGTTAGGACTATTTTGCCCTGGCACAATCTGGGAGAACATCTTCCAAGACAAAAGGAAGTATCACTGGTCATAACGCATGTGCCACACTTCCCATTTAATGAAGTATTACTTAAATGTCTTAAAGGTAGCTATGATTGGCCTAACGACAATAACTTAATCACTTTCCATATTAACTGGTGACTTTTAAAATAGATGGTCTTATTTTAAACAGAATTAGTTAGAGTCTGTTCTGGAGCCTTCAATGTGGGGAGGGAACCCCCTCTCCAGTGAGCCAGCCCTTCCTGAAGACAAGAGCCCCATTGTTCAGACCTCACCCTGGACAGACATTCCCAGGATACAACAAGCTCTGAAGTCATCTTTTCTCTCCTAACCATTTTTCACCCATCTTGGCTTTGAGAAACTGAGCCAGTCAGTGACCCTGGAAGGTGACAACCTTCTGTGAGCCCCACCCCTAATCTCCTCCATGGCATCTGAGAAATTATTTCATAACTACTCATAATTCTTTTAGTTTAAATAAAGTTATAAAATTTGCTTGGTCTCTTCCCTTCCCACTGCCTCTCCTCACTGTAAGAATAGGAGCTAAAATCTTTTAAGCACTTACCTCTCTGTCCCCTGCTGAGTGATTCACTTTCCCAGTCCACTAGAGTTGGATCAATTGGAGACTGATAGCACAGCTGGCTGCATTGGAGCGTGATGGAACTTCAGCTTCTAAAATGCATTCTGAGATATTAACGTACAGGATTAGTTAAGTGTTTCCCCAGTACATTGGAGAAACCTAAAACCGCCCCATCCCCCTATTCTGCCATAGTCCTCTCCCACCCCACCCCCTACCAAAAAAGGGAAGAAATCATGTAACATGGGATTTCTGGTTACTTTCCAAATTAACATTTTTCCTGATTATGACCAGAAGTCTTTGATTTATCTCATAATATGTTTTTTCTTTGAAGATCACACAAAAAAATGTATGCCTTTCTATTATATAAATGTTTCATTACATTTTATTTGCCTTTACCACATCAATATTTCTGCTGGCATTTTTAGAATTAATAATAATATTAGTAGCTAAGGTTTATTGTAAGTTTATTTTAACCCAGACTCTCTACACAGGTTATCTTACAAATTTAAAGGAACATTATAATTACTGCCCATTCTGTGAATGAGCAGTGTGAGGCACCGTGTGGTTTAGTAACACGCACAGTTGCTAATAACTAGAGCCTTCTGACTTCAGGGCCCACGCTTAGCCTCCACACACCTTTGTCTCCCAAAAGCCAAAGCCGTGTGGATCTTGGGCAAGCATCCTAACTCTCTCTAGAACCTTCAGTTGGACTTCTTCATGTATCCTGCTATGCTTCCACAGTCCATTCTATTATGATCTTAACCACTATTCATTAAATGAAGATAATTAAATTGCATCTTATATGGATGTGCTGTGAAGCTGCAGGATTTTTTTAAGAGGTTTTGGGAGAACTAAATTTCTTACAACTTGTGCTTTGAGCCCATTCACATCATCGCATCTCACTCAGAAACAGGAATGGCAGCAGTTTTCCTGAGCTGACATAAAAATCGAAGGGCATTTCTGACTCCACAACCTGGGCGAGAAAGTATTTATTGTATATTCCCAAATGAAACTCAGCACGGCTCCAGCTCTGGCCCCCAGTGGGAGCGGCCGGTGCACTGAGAGATCTGGGAGGCAGGTGATCACCCTTATTTAGATGTGCCAGAGATCATGTGACCAGAAAATGGAGGCGAATCTGTATTCCCCGTTAACTGCTCCAGGAGAGGGATGCTGAAGAGCTGTAACCGCACATCCTTCTCATCCTCCCGTTAGCAAGCCTCCTCTGTCCTCAGAAGGTAGGTGCATCCTGGTGCGGCTTTAGGAGGATCGGGTGAGGGGGGACAGATTGCGATGGAGAGTACCGTTCTCAAAGGCTAGTCTGTTGCTGCTGGGAAGTTGGAGGGGGAGCTGGGAGGTGGGTGAGAGGATGCTCAATTCTGCCCAGCCCCTGGCAACTGACAGCTGGCAGCTACACTTCATTCTGTATCAACGTACGCTGGGAAGCCTTGTGGTCTTTATGCTATCTCCGCCTCTTTCTTGGAGATCAGGTAATTAGGAAACACAGACGCTGCATAGCTGTAATTGTTTTGTATTCTTTATGTTTTCGATGAAAACAGAGAGAGAAAAATCAAAGGAAGTGACAGCTTTGAAATTGTTTAGGACTATTGCTTAATAAGTGTTATTAAGTCTATTTGGATTATTTGACAAGCAGGACAGCCCTGGTAGAATGGCATTTTTATTTTTTATATTATTCCTAATAGTCGTTGAAGCTAGTACCATATACTTCTCTATTTTTCTAAAGAATCTTGTAACCTTTAAATCTTACCTGAGTTTTAAGCTGCAAAAATAGGTCATCCTCAAAAACAGGCTTATGTTGTTCTCTTTGTCTTTGCAAAATCTAGAGACAGAAAGAATATTTTACTGAGAGGATATCGATATTTCACCGAGAAACTAAGTTATGTGAGAAGCTAAAAAAATTACCATCTGGTCAATTTCAACTAGGAAACACATAGATTATTAAATCCTGTGTAGAAACTAGGAAACAAAACTAGCCTCCCACCCAGAGAAGTAATTTAAAGTACGATTCTGCCTGAAATCAGAGTACTGGCCATGCTGATTTAAGGGAGAGAGGCACAATCTCCATAAACTGCCCCCTCTTTGATGTGAACTCTTGACATGGTTTGAATTTTATGTAAACTGCTGCTGTTCGGAGTTCAGCTTTCGGGACCACTTCCAACCAGATGGCTCCCCAAGCCTCTCCTGTAGAGAAAAATGGGAGTTGCTCCTGTGTGAGTCTATTTCAAAATCTGCATTTGATGAAAGTTTTCTTAAAATCATAATTGATAATGTAAAATATGGAATAATTAGATTAAAATGCCTGGTGATCAAAAATATGGCCCATGGCATTTCTCTAAATTGATAAAAGAAAATTCTTATCTGAGAAATAAAAAAAAAATGACCTTTATGGAAATGTCTCTTGGCAAATTAGACATTTTAAGGACAGTGAAAGCTCCTTACTTTAAAATAGCTTGGACCCTGCTCTGCAACTCAAAGACAAAGAGCAAGTTGAAGCTGTTGTCATTCAAAGTCAGCAGCACCTAAACATCCCCTGGAGCTTTAGCTTTGTAATGCAAAGTTTCCCTTGGAGTCCTAAATAAGGTCTAATGCGCCACAGGTACTTAAGGATAATGAGCCAGATTCTCCTTCCCATTAACAAGAAGTCAAATTAACTTTTCTCCTATGGTTATGGCTCTCTTTGGTTCATCCCAGTGAATTTCCATTTTCATTCTACTTCGTTTCTTTATTCTTCAGTGGCTTTGTACTCCTGGAAAGATTTCTCTTCAATACAAGATATTTATATATAAAGGATAAAGGATCATAGTACTTTCTTGATCTTAAAACTTCATACTTTTTAGCTAACTAAACGACAAGGTGTGGGGTTTTTACATGGGTTTATGTATTCACCATAGGTTACAGCGCAAAAGCTTGGGTTCACCTACAGCAAACAAAAGCTGAATTTTCCCTCTTAACTAGTTTGGAGTTGCTTGCCCTTTGTTCGCCATGTCAAGATTTTGCCAACAGAGGCTTTATATGAACCAAGGTCCTGCCAGAGTAGTATTTGTATATGGGATGGTTTCTCATTTTCTTACCAATTAGAGTTAATGGTGTAGTTGGGGGAAGGAAAAAGGGGGGGAGAAGAGGCAGAAAGAAAAGTGTCAAAGGATAGATTCTGCCCCCTGGTATTCTGTCTGCATAGAGTAGACAAAGAACATGTGACCATGGCTCCTTCTGGAATAATAATGGCAGGAATCGCAAGATGCTGGTGGACAGGTACGTGAGAGGGGCATAGGAGAAGAGGCAGGAGCAGAGGGCCCCCCATCTGAGCACCACTATAATTTGAGGGCTGCTGCCAAAGTTGGCTCTATCTTGCTCTGACAATAGGTTATTTGCCTGCTGTTTTGATAGTTGTCTGATTCTCTGTATTGGTCTAGCATCCTGAGGTTTAACTGCTAAAGTGATATAAGCTGAACTAAATCTTAGAATTCATTTTGATTCAGTTTTTGAGTTTACAAGCAAGAAAATGAGCCCTAGTTCGAGGGAGTGATTGGCTTAAGATCACAGCCAGTCAGGGGTTGGGCTAGGATCACAGCCCAGGGGTCCAAGTGCTTGAATGTGTACTTTCTCTCTCTCTCTCTCTCTCTCTCTCTCTCTCTCTCTCAGCCCAGGGCCTTTGATAAGCCCTTAGCAAAATCTGGTCCATGCATTTGCATTTCTCACGACTTAAAAAAGACCTACCACTTTTCTATTTTTAAGATAAGGTGACATTTCCTGATTCCTTTACAATCTTTAGACTTATATACATTTGGGGAAAATGACACTGAACTCCATTCTCAGAACTTGTGCATGTGTTATGAACGGAATGCTGTCTCCAAGGACTGTGTGTGATGCAAAGGTAATTAAGATGCAGTCTCCTACCTCACTCCAGTGGGGAGGAGGAAGTAAAACAAATGGCTTGCAAAGGGCAGAGTGAAATCAGTTCCATAGGAGGTATAACTGAGGGTCTCTGGGTGCTTAAAGGTAGGGAGAGCGTTACTCCATTTCCTTTGTTTAGAGGAGCAAGTAAAGGATTTATGGATGAGGTAGGTTTAATAGGTGAGAGGACGACTGGAGGAAAATGTCACCATCCTTTCTTCACACTCCACCCCAACAAGGGCACCTCCGTACATTCTTGCACACTCATTAACAAAGGAAGTGTAGTCACAGAGACCAAAGTCCAGCACTGGGACCATGGCTGAAGGCTGATGAAGCAGGTATGGTTGGCTCTATCTTGTTCTGATGAGGAGAGAGTCTCATGCTTTCTTTACTTTGCTTTTATTAATTTAGATCAAGTAACTCACCAAGACTGCAGGTTCTCAATCATGAAGAATGAAATGATGAAATAATGACTTTCCAAAGGGCCTGCCAATTCTTCTGCAGGCACCTCCCTAGTAGGTTCTCATCTTCCTCTATTTGCAAGCACAACTGCTTTCTTCTGTGTCTGCAGTTCTGGAACCGCCTCCTTTCTTTCCATCCCAGGCACAGTTCCAGCCTTGGTTATGTTTTGGGTGGACTACCACCTCCCATCTTGCTTTCCATTTCTCTTGCACCATTGCCAGTCTGTTGCCAATCACAATACTCAGCTCAAAAAACATTGGCTTCCCACTGCCAACACAAAACAGAATGAGTATTGACCCTGGCCATAGGGACTGGGGAGAAAGTGGGAAGAAAAGGAACAGAACAGATCAGATGTAATTTATACTCACTACCTCATCAGCTTACCCACGAGGCCAAATACCACCTCTTACTGGAGGCTTCCAGGTTGATCCACTCTACCCTCACAGCTAGAGGAACTACCCCTGTCTCTGAAATTCCATGGTTACCTCTCATGACATTTAGCCCTTCCTGGGTTATTTTGTGTGCACTTGTATGTGTCTTTTCCTCTTTATGCTCCTGGATTTTAAATATTCTCAGAGTAGAATGTGTCTCTGATCCACTCTTTGCAGTACACCCTCCCCCAGACTAGCTTAACATTTTCTATGCGAGTCTGGGACTCAAACGTTTGTTGAACTCATACCCGAATGAACAGCTTGAGAAACAAACAGTGAGTATCAGAGAAAAGCTACATCTGTCAAAGCTTGTGGGAAACTGGTTTGGAAACCCTAAAAAGATAACCAGAATGATTTGGGTATATTTGCCTGGAGATAGAGATCTTTCAAAATCCCTTCCAATACAAAAACTGAAAACCAAACATGTTTTGGGGCAAATATTGCCCCAAAAAAGCTGGATTTAGTGTTGTCCAAATCCAACATGAAAGCCCCATTCATAAAGCCACCATTTCCAAGATGCAAGAGAATCACCAGAGAAATAAAAGTGTCACCACTTAATGATTACATTTTTCTACATCCAACTTCCAGAGATATCCAGGAAAGGTTGACGAAATGGTAAGTTCTAGAAATAGCTCTTCTTAAAATAAAATAGGAGTGAAACCAACAGAGTGTGATCCCAAGAGAGCAGCTGAGTAAGAGGTGGATTACAAGGAGAGGTAAAATGGAGACGAAAGGAGAGCTAGAGCCTGTTAATCTATAGACAGGTTGACATTGATAACCGAAAACAAGCAAGCTTGGGATGGAGTTGGTCCTCATCCCTGGGCTGGCCATGGGGAGGTTTTCCTTGTGCATTAGACCAAGTTCAGGGGTAATCAAAGCTCATGTCTTTGCTATAAAGGCAGAGACTGGATTTCCTATGGGGAATGTCTCCCCAAATTTCTCATGTACTTGCCAGTTTATAAGCTCAAGTTTGTTTCTAACTAGATTGATGGGTGTGTGGCTGGTTTAGGCAATGAAGTTTATTTCCCAGTACTTCTATCAGCAGAGACCTGGTCACCCGAAAATATGCATGATTTATAAGACAGTCATAGACTTCCATGTAATGCTATAATTCTATGAATGACGATTATTTAAAAACATGAGCACATTTTCCCCCCTGAATAGCTGTCTACATTTACACAATAAAGACATAGCAATGAAAAAGAAATGGCTAAATGAATCAATTCTCGCCGTGAGGTTAATGTAGCTGTATGATTACTGAACGTATCCCTCAGGAGAGTATGAAATTAATCAAGTCTTATAAATTAGCTTTGTAGAATGTGATTATACTGTGCAGTGGGGTACATGTAAGTAAAGGTGATAGCCTCTTTCTCTCAGTCTCAAGGGGCCTAACTTGTCTTTCTCTCTCTCCCTGTAGATCTGTCAGGCAGCAATACAAGGGTTTTCTAGTAGAGAGGATGAACGAAATGACTGATATTCTCCTTCCAGAGTAAAGATTCTTCTCCTTGAAACTGGATATATCTGTGAAGATCAGATACTATATTAGTTGCGAGGGCCGCCATAACAAAGTACCACAGACTGGGTGGCTTAAACAGTAGAAACGTATTCTCTCACAGTTCCAGAGGCTGGAGGTCTGAAATCAAAGTATTGGCAGGGTTGGTTTTTTCAGAGGCTTCTCGCCTTGGCTTGCATATGGATACCTTCTCTCCACGTCTTCTCATGGTTTTCCGTCTACCTGTGTTTGGGTCCAAATTTCCTCTTCTTACAAGGACTCCAGTCATATTGAATTAGGGCCCACCCTAATGACCTCAGTTTCACTTAATTACCACCGTAAAAATCCTACCTCCAAATACACTCGGATTTTGAGGTATAGACTAACCTGGAGTTCAACATATAAATTTTGGGGGTGGGGAATGACACAATTCAGCCCATAATAGATACCTTAGGAACGTGACAGCTTATGTGCCAGGAATTCCTGATGGTTCTGTGGTTGGTGACAGACCCCCAACCCCCTGAAATCATGTGTCATACTTCAGTGATGAGTTTACCTACAATTTCAAGGTTTCTATGACCACCTTGGAGACTCACAGTAAATATAGAAGCCTTAGTTTAGCCCAAAATCTTCTAATAATAGTAATATTAAAAGTGATAATATATTAGAACTTTTGCCAAATATTTTACTGGTTATCTCTTTGAAATCTCTCCTATCGTACCCATTTTGCAGATGAAGAAACTAAGTCTTAGAGAGGCCAAGTAACTTTATCACAGTTACATGGTTAAAAAGAAGCAGAAGTGGGACTGATCCCATTGACCCCACTGTGGTAGATCACCTTCCTATTTGTGAGCATTGTTTTTCTTAAACTAGTCTGAAAGGCTAAGGAGAAATTCCTTGCAGGAGAATGAGTTTGGGGTTGGAGGTATGAAAGAACTTGAAGAAGTTTTTCAGCTTTGCATTGGGAATCTAAGGGAGTCCAGAGTCCTCAAAGATCATAGAAATCTTTAAGTGTGATCTAGAATTTTCCCATTGCCAAGAGGTAGCTAACTTGGATCTGTCAGACCCCAGCCATTGGGAAGGTGGAGGAAATGAGAACCAGAGGCAGGAACGGAGAGCGGGGACTTCGGAGCTGCCCTGCAGGTGAGCACGCAGCCAACTCCTGCTCCTCTCTCCCCCTCCCTCTGACTTGCCTCAAAGCAAACCACTCTGGGAGGCAAACTACCAGGGCAGACAAACTCAAGTAGCTTTGCCCAAAAGTGGCCTCAGACTCAGAGAAGTAAAGAGTAAATTGGTGGTTACCAGTGGGTGGGTGGGTGGGGGCTGGGCATGGGGACTTGTTGATTGAAGGGTACAAAATTTCAATTAGACAGGAGAAATAAGCTTTAGTGATCTGTTGTACAGAGTGGTGACTATAATAATAATATAATGCATTGCATATTTCAAAATTACTAAAAGAGTAGGGTTTTTTATTATCATCATCATCATTATTATTATTAAAGACATGGAGTCTGGCTCTTGCTCAGGCTGGTCTCAAACAGCCCGATTGGTCAAGCAATCTTCCCACCTCGGCCTGCTACAGTGCTAGGATAAAGCGTAGATTTTAAATGTTTTTCCACACAAAAAAGTAAATGTGTGAGGCTATGGATGTCAATTAGCTTGATTTTATCATTCCACAATGTAAATATACACCAAAACATCACATTGTAACCATAAACATCTAATATATACAATTATTATTTTCAATTAAAAATAAAATTAAAAAAAATTTTAAAAAGTGTCCTCAGGTTTCAGGGCATGTCCTCTCCTCACATGACATTCTTTCGTTTGCACTCAGGATTAGAGGAGTGATATGCACAAAAGCATTCATCCAACAAATGTACAAGGGTCAGCTGATTTCAAGAATCGTCACCCTGGTACTTCATACGGGAGATAGCCCTGTGTTTGTAAATATGCCACATGTAAGCTCTCTGAGAGCATACATATTTTTCCCAATCTGTTTTATCAGTCAGGTCATTTTGGGTGGCTGGTGACAAAAACCCAGCTTTCCCTGGCTTAGGCTAAAAAGCACATTACTTGGCTCATAGCATGAAAAACTCAGGAACTAACCAGGCTGTCTGCAGAGGTGGATAAGGAAGCTCCAGTCATGCAGCCAATGTTTATCATTCTTTTTTCCACCTGTTGCCTCTGTTTCTCAATAGACTGGGTTCCTTTCTCTGCAGTGCCCTTGGGTTTACATTACCTTCAGCTAGCAATCCCCCCAGAAAGGGTTTCTTTTTTCCAGAAGTTTCCACAAAGTCTGGGTTGAGTCTTACTAGAACAAGTGGGGTCACATGCTTATTCCTGGAACCAATCACTGTTGGCAGGGGGTGGGGACTATGCTGATTGGTCAGGCCCAGGTCACATGACTGTCTCTGAAGGGGATGGTGAGTTAGCCTCAACCTTCAACCCTTCGGACTCAGCGTGATGGAGAAATGGTTCTCCAAAGGGAATATAGAGGTACTGTTATCGAAAGAGGAATGAGTCTGGGAAGGATAATACTGAATTTAAAATATGTAATTTTATTTTTATATGTAAAATGTATTTTCTAAGTTTTCTACTAATAGTATGTATTTTTAAAATGAACAAGTGGCAAGTCTTTTTTTTTTAAGATTTATGAGAAGATAAAGCCTCTCTGAAAGTCTATTTTATTTTTTATTTTATTTATTTTTTGAGACAGAGCCTTGCTCTGTTGCCCAGGGTAGAGTGCTGTGGTGTCAGCCTAGCTCACAGGAACCTCAAACTCCTGGGCTTAAGGGATCCTCCTGCCTCAGCCTCCCGACTATCCGGGACACTGCAGGCATGTGCCACCATGCCGGCTAAGTTTTTCTATATATTTTTAGCTGTCCACCTAATTTCTTTCTATTTTTAGTAGAGACGGGGTTTCGCTCTTGCTCAGGCTGGTCTTGAACTCCTGGCCTTGAATGATCCTCCCGCCTCGGCCTCCCAGAGTGTTAGGATTACAGGCGTGAGCCACTGCACCGGCCACCTCTGAAAGTCTAAATTGCTCCCTCTACCCAGGGACTTCTTGATAAGATGAAGACCAAAATCTCTTCTTTCTCCCCAGGTTTTTATCACTGTCACTGGCTCCTGTTAATACTGGCTTCTTCAAGGAAGTCTCACTTTGTCACCTCCTCTGCCTTAGCCACTTCCCACGATTCTGATAGTTCCTCAGAAGTTTTTTTGTTGTTGTTTATGTATTAATAATATCAATTCAGTGGGGCGCTCATGCCTATAATCCTAGCACTCTGGGTGGCCGAGGTGGGAGGATCGTGTGAGCTCAGGAGTTCAAGACGAGCCTGAGCAAGAGCGCGACCCCATCTCTACTAAAAATAGAAAAAATTAGCTGGACATGGTGGTGCGTGCTGGGCTACTCTGGAGGGTGAAGCAAGAGAATGGCTTGAGTCCAGGGGTTTGAGGTTGCTGTAAGCTGGGCTGACACCACGGCACTCTAGCCTGGGCAATAGAGCAAGACTCTGTCTCAAAAAAAAAATAATATCAGTTCATCTTTAAAATAAACTATTTGGGCTTGATTAAAACTTTCAAGGTGATGGTAGCTCTTTAAAAAGACACATTTGTCTGGGTTAGATTTAATTATCGGTTTTTAAAAAATTTCCAGCAGATAAGAATTCCCTGAAAGAAGTTTTTGAGTATAATTCTGGGACTTTTTTATATATGTATTTTGTATGATATCCTGGGATAATTTATTTCCACTTGTTGATATGATACACTTGATTGTGGGAACAGTTGAAGAGTGCCTTTCTGGTGGTTCAGGTATAAAAATGATGCTTATCTTGAAGCCATGGCAGAAGCATCACCTGTTCCAAGAATCAAGGCCTAGTGCACCTGAGTGGGTATCCACAAAATGAGATCATTCACAGGCAGGTCCTAGAACTCTAATTTCCCTGTCAGGCTACAATTAGCAGTTTATGATCCAAAGGTGGTTTTGTGAGCTTAGAAAAATCTATCTTGTACCCACTCTCAGGGCACCTGCTTTTTTTTTTTTTTAAACTATGATAAGAAAAACATAACATAAAATTTATCATCTTAATCATTGTTAAGTGTACAGTTCAGTAGTGTTAAGTATATTCACATTGCTGGGCAACAAATCTCCAGAACTTTTTCATCTTGCAAAACTAAAACTCTATACCTCTTAAACAACAATTCTCCATTTTTCCCTTTTCCTAGCCTCTGGCAACCACTGTTCTACATCCTGTTCCTATGAATTTGACTGCTTTAGATAACTTCAGATAGGTGGAATCAGAGTATTGGTTTGTGTGTGTGTGTGACTATCTTATTTCATTTAGCATGATGTCTCTAAGGTTCCTCCATGTTGTAGCCTGTGACTGGATTTCCTTCCTTTTTAAGGCTGAATAATATTTTATTTATATTACCATATTTTGTTTATCTGTTCATACGTCAGTGGGCACTTAGGTTGCTTCCACCTATTGGCTATTCTAACTAATGCTGCTGTGTAAGTGGGTGAACACATATCTATCTGAGATCCTATTTTCAATTCTTTTGGATATATAATCAGAAGATCATATGACAGTTCTATTTTTAATTTTTTTGAGGAACTACCATACTGTTTTCATAGTGGCTGCATCATTTTACATTCCCACCAACAGTGCACAAGGGTTCCAATTTCTCCGCATCCTTGACAATACTTGTTATTTTCTGGTTTTTTGGTAGCCTTCCTAATGGGTGTGAGGTGGTATATCATTGTAGTTTTGATTTGCATTTTTCTAATGATTAGTGATGTTGGGTATCTTTTCATATGCTTGTTTGCCATATGTATATCATCTTTAGAGAAATGTCTATTCAAGTCCTTTGCCCATGTTAAAATCAGATTATTTATATTTTTGGTTTTGGATTTTAGGAATTTTAAAAAATATGTTCGAGATATTAACCCCTTATCAGATACATGATTTACATATGTTTTCACCCATTCCGTAGGTTGCCTTTCACTCTTGATTGCATCCTTCGTTGGACAAAAGTCTTTAAGTTTGATGTAGTCCTATTTATCTATTTTTGCTTTTGTTGCCTGTGCTTTGGTGTCATAGCCATATGGATTTGACCATAGAAATTATTTCTATGGTCAAATCCAATGTCATGAAGCTTTTCTTCTATGTTTTCTTCTAGAAATTTTATAGTTTTAGGTCTTATGTTTTGGTCTTTAATCCATTTTGAGCTAATTTTTGTATACTGTATAAGGTAAGGGTCTAACTTCATTCTTTTGCATGTGGAGATCCAGTTTTCTCAGCGCCGTTTGTTGAAGAGATGGCCATTTCCCCATTGAGTAGTCTTGCCACCCTTGTCAAAGATCATTTGACCATATATGCGAGGGTTTATTTCTGGGCTCTCTATTGTATTGCATTGGTCTATATATCTGTCTTTATGCCAGTACCACCCTGTTTTGACTACTGTAGTTCTGTGGTAAGTTTTGAAATCGCAAGTGTGAGACCTCCAAATTTGTTCTTCTTTTTCAAGATTGTTTGGCTATTTGAGGTCCCTTGAAATTCTAAATGAATTTTAGAATGGATTCTTCTATTTCTTCAAAAAATGCCACTGGGACCCAGGACACCTGCTTTGGAAAACCATTTTTCTATTCTAACTTTTAACAAAATTATTGAAATATTGACAACAATATCTAACCCTTATGTAGTGTCATTTATGATTTGCCAGATGGGTGTTCTCTATTCGTATATAATCGACTCATTTAATCCTTACCACTTTCTAAGTAGGTAGTGTTACTTTCCCCATCTTATAGATGAGGAAATTGAGGCACATAGGAATTCTGTAACTTGCCTAAAACCACACATTTATAAAGATCAGAGCCAAGATTCAAGTGCAGGCAGTCTGACTCCAGAGTCTTGAGGCTTTAGCTGCTGTCCTGTATGCTTTCTGGAAAAAATAAAAGTACCACATAGTAGTTCAGGCTGCATTTTCTAGGTTCTTATAAGAAGCAGCCCAAGATGTCCAGAGAGATCCATACATCTCATGGGATTATGTCTTCGAGTTGTGCTTTCCAAATTTTGTTCTACTTTAAAAACGTTACTCAATTAAAAAAAAAAAAAGGAAAAGAAAAGAAAAGAAAAAGGTAAGAAGAAAAGATTCCTTGGTCAAAATGAAACAAAATCAAACAGATTTATTTTCTATTGAACATTTCAGAGTCTATAATAGGTTTATGTGCCTTATGAAGTCCCCTAAGGAGGATGTAATATATGGTGATTCCAAAACTTATTTGGCACAGAGCCCTTTGGCATAGATCTGCAGAACTGGTCACCTGGGCATAGGCTTTGGGAAGTGCTGGCTTAGACGTGTAACCAGTAGTCCCCTTCTATGTCTCTTTCACCCCCCAGGATGGTTTGGAACACTCAGGTACAAATCCTCCCTGGGTATTTTTTCCTGTGTCTGCTCCTGCCAGTCCCAGGTTTGAGCTCACGGGAGCTGACCTTGGAGGTGGATTCCAGGAATCTGCCGGTGCCTGGCCACAGGCCTGCTTCCGGGCCTTCTCACTGGGGTCTGAGAGGTGACTCAGTTTCAACCGCAGACAGTGACTGTGTGGGAATGAAAAGATAAAGGAATGTAATGCTAGGGGAAAGTGAGGAACAATGGATCCATCAGAAAGGAAATCCAGAAAATAAAAGTGGGGTAGTATTACCAAAAGGTCAGAACACTGGTTTATGTACCTTGTGTTTATTCAATGGATGTTCTCACAGTGCTGGCTGCTGGCTGTGCTGTCAGCCCCTCTGGGGACTGTCCTGACCACGGAACTATCCGCTCTTTAGGAGCTGACAGTTTGCTCATTGGGATGGAAGTGTTTCATTCTCTGCTCTTTGCTGTCTTTACCTGTGAAACTGGAACAGAAAAGAATGCCTTAAAGGGATCCTATCAAAAACAATGTTAATTTTAAAAGTAAAAGACTTTTGAAGTCAGAAAATACTATATGAAATCAAAATTTGTTTTTCCTTTAAGGACAAAAACAACATAAATAAGATAAGGAAATTGTTATAAGCAAATAATAATAATAATAATAAAGAAAAAATTTAAAACTGAAAATACAAGGACAAAAATAACAAATCTAACAAAATAGACAAAGCAATGGTAAAAGGAACCAAAGTAAAAAGAATAGACTGTTGAAAAAGAGAAACTGTTAAAAGATGGAGTGAAGATAATTGAAAAACAGACTGCAAAACAGGAATAGAATTAGATAAATTTAAAACAATCTATTGCAAAATATGCATCAGCAAGGCTTTATTCAGCAACTTCTGTGAGAAGCAGGTCAGGACTGTCTCTTGTTTGTTTCAGTGTCCCCACTGTTCACGCAGGCTGGATCTTCAGAAAATACTTGAGAAGATGAACAAATATAGGAGACATGTGGCCAAGAGGGGACAGCAGGACCTCTGTCAGGATGGATTAATCTGAGCCTGGGCTTTTCTGGCTTTCTTCGGTGATGCTAACATTTCAGTTCTCATGCCTTGCTGTTTCTGCTGCTTCCTACACTTTGTGTGGGAAAACCTCAAGAGCCCTGATAATGTGGCAGTGGGACATGACAGCATAATACTGCTACCGCCAAAAAACTGAAATTGCTACTTACTAAGCACTTGTTTTTTTCTAACATTAACTCAGATGTCTCCAAGTAAAGATTTCTAGAAACTCCTATAGCATCTCACTATTTTTAAATTACCTTTTTACTTATTTTTCCCCTGTAGGCCAGGAGGCCTTTTTACTTTAAAATCTTGCCACATGCTCATGTTTTAAAAATTGAAACAGCACAGAAAAGTAAATAAATAAAAAGTAAAAATCCCTTCCTCCCCTTACCTACTCTATATAGGTAACCACCATTAACGGTATATTCTATTCTTTCTAATATTATTTATAACTAAAAAATATATAAGTGTGTATAATTTTATGAAAAAGTATCATTCTAAAGATACCATCGTATAGCTTGATTTTAAATTAAATATTAATATATCTTAAGTACCATTCTATGTCAATACGCATAGAAATTTTTTTGCATTGATACCATAATGAGTTTCATGCTACATTTAATCACTCCCCCATTAATAGACATTTTTATTATTCCTTATATTTTTGTAAGAAAATTTTTTTGGAATGGAAAATTTCCTTTAGTCATTGAATGGGCCACTGGGAGCCAAAGCCAAGGGCAAAAGGGTGCAAAGTTCTCTTTATCCCAAAGAGAGAGGGGACAAGAAGCTCTCAACAATTGGGTTAGATACTTCCCTCAAGGCCTCTTAAAAAGTGACTCAGATTTACTAAACTCAACCATCATCCCAGTCTGTATGAGCAGAACACTGGGCTGGAGGAGAGTAAGGAAATTGCCAAGAGTCAGCCTAGTGAGGAGTAGCACCGTACGTCGCCTTCTGCCTCTCCAAAGCCAAGTGAGGGTTGCTCCAAAAGAGCCGTGGGTAAAGAATTGCAGTACCTTCCTCCAGGGAGACTGGCAGCACACTCCCAGTTGGATGTCTGCTTAGACAGGGGACTTGTGGGTCTGCCCTGATCCTGCCTGAGCAAATGAAAAGAACATTAGAGAGAGGGTGGTGGTGGGGGTGACCTTGCACCATCACTGTATGGAGAGGCAGGTGGCATGGATGTCCTGCAGGTGCTGTGACCCCATGGACAGTAGTGGATTTGAACCATTTTGTAGTATCCCACCTGTTATGGGCTAAATCGTGTCCCCTCCCCTAATTCATGTGTTGAAGTCCTGTCTAGTATTTGGAAATGGGGTCTTTAAAGAGGCAATTAAGTTAAAACCTAATTCATTAGGGTACACCCTAATGCAGCATGACTGGTATTCTCATGAGAAGAACAGATTAGGACACACACACACACACACACACACACACACGGGATGACTAAGAAAAGAGAGGAAGAAGGTGGCCATCTACAAGCCAAGGAGAGAGGCCTCAGAAGACACCAGCCCTACTGACACCCTGATCTCAGACTTCTAGACTCCAGAATTGTTAGAAAATAAATTTCTGTTGGTGAAGCCACCCAGTGTGTAACACTTTTTCCAAGCTAACACCACCAAAGTGAGAAGGCCCCAGCCAGAGGCAGTGGCAGGAGCTGAGGACAGAGGGGAGATGTGGGCTGAAGCCAGGTCTCCCGTGTCAGAGGAGTGGGCCATGGGGAGGCCCGTGGGCCCTCAAGGAACTCCTACGAGTCTCGAATAGAGGGAGAGAGTTCCCAAAATTCAGCTGGGGAAGAGGAGTGAAGGAACAGCGCAGGCCCCATCCGCCCAGCCCCTCCTCACGGATGTGTCATGCCACAGAAAGAGGATGATGAAGGAGCCCTTCCTACCCCAAGTCCCCTCTGGCACAACTTCAGCTGGCACAGGCAGGAGAGTGGAGGAGATGCAATTTTAAGATGAGAAATTGACATTTTAAACTAGATTAGATTTTAATAACTGAAACATGATACAGGAAAGGAAGAGTCAACATAGCACAGTTGGGAATGGCAGTGATTAGAAAAATTTTAAACTGTTTTGTGTTGGTATCACCATCGATTTCAGACTGCTCAAATAAAAAGTCTAGTTTTTGTTTTTGTTTTTACAGTAAACATCTTTTTACCTATATTTTGGTGTATATCTGTGAGTATTCTGCACTATATAATCTTAGAACAGCTGCTGAAAGGCTCTCTGCATTTAAAATTTTGACAAATACAGCCAAAAGCTATCCCTTAATTTATACTTTTTATACTCACACAAACGCATTTGGGGTGCCACTTGCACCAATATGGAAGTCACAATTTAAAAAATATATCCAGCATTGAAAAAACGAAATGTTATTCAAGTTGTTTGACTCTAGAGCAGGGGTTGTCAAGCTTTGCCCCCTATCCCCCCAGGTCAAATCAAGGCTGCCACCTATTTTTGTACATTAAGTTTTATTGGAACACAGCCATACCCATTCATTTACACAGTGTCTATAGCTGCTTTTGTGCTACTACGGCAGAGCTGAGTAATTGCCGCAGAGACTGCATGGAATGCAAAGCCTAACACATTTAGTATCTGGTTCTTTACAGAAAAACTTTGCTGACCTTAGCTCTAAAGAAGTCAGACAAGTCTTCCACCATGCCCTGTGGATCAGCAAATAATAACTGCTTGAGCAGCAGTTAAAGGAGTATCTATGTATTTCTGGTGCCAGATTTTCCAGGGCATTTGAGTAACTCCACACTCTTGAACTACTTAGGCGAAGGAAGTAAAACTGAGAGCATGCGGCCATTCATTGCACTGTTGGGGAGGGGCCCCCTTGGGAGCTTATTTCCTTGGGCAGGAGAGTGGGGCAGGGAGGCGTCTACAGAGCAGTCTTCACAAAGGAAAAGCCCCAGGTGGTGCTAAGCAGGTGCAGTAGGGGGAGGTAGGGGATGAGCAGGGTGGCAGGAGTCTGTGCTGAGACCTCGGCCAGTTCTGACCCTCCCTTGGGCATCGTGCAGAAGCCGGTGCCCCTGGCATTGAAGACTGTCTCCAATTCTGAAGAAAAGCAATTGTCCTTTCATAAGAACCTGTTCTTAGCCAAACCCACTCCCAATTACTCCTAATATCATCAAAGAGGAGCTTTTATTGCTGTAAGACAGGGCATAATAAATGCCACACCGGGTGAACTTTGCCTAATTGTGTTCAGAGTAATTACTTCTTTGTAAAGCACTTCCATGAGAGTCACCTAATATTTCCAAATTATATTTTGAAGAAAGCCTGATTTGAAGAAAGGAACTTGTTGGAGGAGAATTTTGGTGGTCAAGTTTCCCTACGTAGCAAGACATTCTGAGGAGCACTTTACCAGAAGAGCAGAGCTCTTCACCTCTCTGTGTGTGTTGTTCCCTAGTTACTTCTTCTTCTCCTACACATGCTAAGCCCTGTGCTAAGCCCTGGGACTGCCCGTCCTCCAGGAGCTCTGTGCGTGCATGTGCGTGTGTGTGTGTGTGTATGTGTAGGGGGTGGGGTCGGGAAGAGGGAGGCAGACAAGTTTCAAATGGGAAATTGTAGGAATGTGGACAGGAGCCATGTGAGGTGAGCGGGCTGTTGTGGGACCTGACCTAACTCTGTGGTTGGAGGTGAGTCCCCGGGACTGAGGCATCTACGCTGAGTTACAGAGGACAGCAAGATTAGCAGAGCCAAGTGGGGAGTGGGGAAGGAGAGAGGAGGCTCAGGTTTGCACCTGAGGGTCAGCTCATGGAGCCCTGCTCTGGAGGAAGGACTCTTTCCTTGAGACAGTGGGAACACTGACAGGATTTAAACAAGAAGGTGGCATCAAGGTTGAGAATGAGAAGGGTATTCAGTTAGCGATTTGGAGGAGGTAGGGGTAACACTAGAAACAGAAAGGTTAAGCGGTTTCTGCATGAAAAAATGGCCTTGAACTAAGGCATTAACAGTGTGAATGGAGAGGAGAGGGTAAGGGAAATCTACAGGATGGCACGGCTGACTGCATTGGGATGAAATGGCAGAAAAAAAAAGGATGAATGCCAGTTTGGGGGCTTGGGTGCCCAGGTATACATAGAGACATTCACTAGGATGGGGAAGGTATTAGCTAACTATTGCTGTGTCTAAACTATCTCAAAACTTAGCAGCTCAAAGCAACAAACATGCATTATTGCCCAGTTTTTGTGCATCAGGAATTCAAGAGTGGATTAGCCTAGTGGTTCTGGCTCCGGGTTTCTTATGAAATTGCCATCAAGACGTCAGCCAGGGCTGCAGTCTCCTCTCTGGAGGTCCTGCTTCCTGGAAGGCTCACTCACATGACTGTTGGCAGAAGGCCTCAGTTCCTTCCTGGATTTTTTACAGGAAGCCTCAGTTCCTTGCCACAGGGACCTCTCCACGGGGCTGCTTGAGTGTCCTTACCTCATAGCAGCTGGCTTCCCCCAGACTGAGATCCCAGAGAGAGCAAAGAGGAAGCCACAGCACCTTGTAGGACCTAGACTTAGAAGCCAAAAACTGTCACTTCTACCTTATTCTGTTCTTCAGACACAAATCACCAAGTCCAGTCCACACTTAAAGGAAGGGGAATTAGGCTCCACCTTTTGAAGGGAGTGTCAAAGAATTTGCAGACCTTTTTAAAAGTCATCTCAGAGAATGTAGGATATAGCTGATCTGTGTAGAGGAAGGTGTTGGATTCGGTTTTGTACCTGTTCAGTTTGAGATGCCTGTGAGTAATCCTAGCTGTGAACTGTAAATCCGCTTCATAAACAAGTATATGCCCCTCCCCAATATAAAGTCATGCCATGTAATTTAATCTTCTCAACAACACACAAATCTACTGGTGTATCTTAAAGTTATAGAAAAAACATTAAAAGAGGATGGCATATAGCCTGCAGGCAAGAGGTAGAATTTTCTATGCACCCCTCATTCACAACCAAGGATTTAATTATTATCCGAAAAGCAAAGTGGTTTAGATAATAAAAATTTAGACTTTCCTTCTATTCCTGTTTAGCGGTCCTCAAATTTTAGTGTTTATAAAGTTCACTGTAAGAAAATTTTATACACAAAACCATTTATGCTACATTCAGAGAAAAATTCAAGAAAATTTTTGAGGATCCTTTGGGCTACGAGTGATTTTTTTGCTACCTGCAGAGTTTTAGATTCTGACCCTGGGTATGGAGACTGCATCTTGTTCCTCTCCTCTGAGAAGGATATATAGCTGTGGTTTGGGGGGTTCTGCAAATTCCCTAGGGAAGGTGGTCTCTATGTGAGTGTTCAATGGTTATCTTCCTATTGTCTTTTTTTTTTTTTTAGAGATGGGGTCTCACTATATTGCCCAGGCTGGAAGGCAGTCACTATTTACAGGTACTTTCATAGTACATTGCAGCCATGAACTCCGGGCCTCAAGCAATCCTCCTCCCTCAGCCTCCTGAGTAGTTGGGACTACAGGCGCACATACTACCACAATTATCTTTTTATTGTTTACTGTTGTCTTCTTTCCCTATTCTTACCTCCTTCCTTCATCTCCCTTCAGCTGGCCAGCTTCTAAGACTCTTCCTCTTGCCTGGCCACGGTGCTTATCTATTCCAGGATGAGAGAGGCCCAGCTGGGTAGCAAATTGTTGCCAAGAGCCTGATTTCATGGGCTTAAACCCAACTTCCTATTGTGGTATCTCTTGTCATTGGTATCAGCTTGATTAGGCTGAGTGTAAAACTTCAGTCTTGCCTCCTGCTTTGAGTAATTTGATAAGTACTCCATGGTTCCCAGGGTGGCACGTACTGTTGGCTCAAATCGTGCAGTCTACTTTATCAGACAAGAATCCTCAAATGGCAATCCTCCAACCACTGAGCTAATTTATGTACTTAACAAAGGAAGGCAAGGCCCTCATGAAAGGTTTTGTTTGTTTTTTCTTTTTTCTTTCAATCTCTATTTCTAGAGAAAGCAACTTTATCTGTCCAGCATATCTTACTTGACTAGAAGGAAGCCAGGAGAATTTTAGACACTCTGACACAAAGGAAATTTCTCTTTATGTAATCATTTTCCCTAAAATATACCAGCAGAGCTGTCTGGTATTTTTCTAAAGAACAATTAACCCCACATATTGACCTGTTACTCTGTTTCTTGTGGAGCTATATTTTTTAGTGGCCAATCTTGTAAGAATGGTTATTCCCGAAAAGGGTGCTGCCTGCTGCTTGGTATCGCTGCCTGTCGGGAAACATTGCCATCTAGAAATGTTATCTCTGTGTGTGTGCTAAGCCTTGGGTCGCTGCCCATTTCCTATTAAAAAGAGCCTGATCTCAGGCAAGGCTAATTCAACAACAACAATCAAATCCCTCAAATTCAGATATGCTGAAAGGATGCGAGATGGAAAATGGTCTTAATTTTGTACCTGTTCTAAAACAAGAGGGTGCATTTAACTAAGACCAAAAGTTTTTCATTCATTATCCTTTAGTCTCTGTGGTGTCCAGGACTGCCATAAAACTGCAATTAGCTTCTGTATTCAGAAGCATAAATACCAGAAACACACAACCTACTAATATATGTGGGAGCTGTTATCAAATTGGAGAATTCCATTTACATCACTGCTTTTTTCCACTTGGTGGTATGCATGATCACTAGAGGAGCTGCACAGATTTAGCATAAATAGCATTGAATCACATAGAGCGTGGTTCTTTTTCTAACCGAGTTGGGCTCTTAGCTAATTCATCTTATTTTCTAATAACTGAATTTAAGGCTATTTATTTTCCTCTAGGTACTTCTTTAGTTGCTTCCACAAGTTTTGATATGTAGGACTTTATTGTTTGATCACTTACTTACAAGTGTATTTTTCAGTCTCCAAACTATCTTTCTGTGGTATTGACTTTTGGTGTTTTATGATACATCATGTGTGGTCAATTTGGTGAGTTTGAAAAGAACGTTTTTTTTTTTTATTGAGTATAGATCTATCCATTACATCAAGCTGTATTATTGCTTTATTATTTCATTTCATATTCTTATGTATTTCTTTTCAAATTAATTTATAAAATTTTGAGAGATATATTCAAATTTTCATCCTTAAAATTTATTTTGCTTTATAACTTATTTTCAATTTATGTTTTATGTATTTTGAGGGTTATGTTGCTGAAAGCATATTGATCATGAAATAATTTCTTTAGCCTTAATAATGCCTTTTCTGTCTAAAGTCTGTTTTGTTTGACACTGCTTGTTTGTGGTTAAATTTTCCTGATTTATCTTTTTATATCACTTCATTATCAACACTTCTGCATCATTATGTTTTAGATGTTTCTTTTTTAAGCAACATGGCTACTCAGGACTTCAGTGGCATTACCTGCTATGACAAACAACCCCAAATCTCAGTGATTTAACACGTAAAGGTTTAAATATTATTCTTTTTAAAAAATTTTTATTTAAATTTTGGCCGGACGCAGTGGCTCATGCCTGTAATCCTAGCACTCTGGGAGGCTGAGGCGGGAGGATCACTTGAGCTCAGGATTTCGAGACCAGCCTGAGCAAGACCTCATCTCTGCTAAAAGTAGAAACAAATTATTTGGACAACTAAAAATATATATATAGAAAAAATTAATCGGGCTTGGTGGCACATGCCTGTAGTCCCAGCTACTTGGGATCTGAGGCAGGAGGATCGCTTGAGCCCAGGAGTTTGAGGTTGCTGTGAGCTAGGCCGACACCATGGCACTCTAGCCCAGGCAACAGAGTGAGACTCTGTCTCAAACAAACAAAAAAAAAATTATTTAAATTTTTAAAAATTTTTAAATAATCTTTCTTTTTTAAAATTTTAATAGATTTAGGGGGTATAAGTGTTTTTTGTTACATGAACGAATTGTGTAATGGTGAAGTCAGGGCTTTTAGTGTACCTATCACCAGAACAGTGTACATTGTACCCAACAGGTAATTTTTGATCCTTCACCCCCTCCTGTGCTCCCGCTTCTTAGTTTCCAATGTCCATTATACCACTTTGTATGACCATATATACCCATTGTTTTAAATTTTTTCTTTAATCATATGGTTTCTTTTATATTGTTCTTTTTTTGTTTTAGTACTTTTATTGTTAATTTTTCTGTTTACTGCATCTCCTGGCAATCCCTCATAGTGTTTTTTCCCTAGTTAGTTTGTAAGGCTTTTTTGATATGAGCTCATCTTTTCAGAGTTTTCTCTTGCTCCAAAGTGGATTTCCAGTGAACCTTAGGTCGTAAAAGTAATCACTGCCAAGTGGTTTCACATTTGATTCTTTTGGAACCCCAGGGTCATAGATCTTCAATGACCCTATATGAATTTTAATTTTAATTTCTTAATTTGGATTTCCTATATCATTCAGGTGGTATAAATTGACACATGCTTGGCATATGACTGATGTCTCCAATTCTTACATGTTGCTTTTTATTTTCCACCCAAGTTCCATGCAGACTGTGCTTTTCAAGGCCAGAGGATAAAGGTGTTTTTTTTTTCTTCCCCTTTTCAGTAAGGAGGCAGTTCCTTAAAGCCCAGAACCCTATTTAGAAGTTCAGTTCTAGGCCTTTCTTCCAGCACCAGAGGATCTCTTCTGCTGTGGGACCCTGAGGCCTGTGTGCAGTCCAAAAACCCTGTGTGCTACCTTTTTTTATCAGCTTTCTATAATAACTCTTCATTTCTGGTGCCTGGGGATTTCCCTTAGCTTCTTTCAAGCTTGGAAATGTTTTAATTCCTTTTTGGGTATTCTGTTTCATACAGCATTTCTTGTATGTGTAATGATACATGGCATTATACCTTGCCAGACATAGCTAATACTTCCTAATCTCCTTTGTAGCAAAGAGAAAGCCTCAGAGTGAGACCTCAGGGAATCTAACTTGAATTTAATAGCATTATTTTATTTTTATTATATTTAATTTATGTGACCATTTATTTTAGGGGTGTGATTTAAATTTTCATATAAAGGCTGAGTATCTCTAATCCAAAATCTGAAATGCTCCAAAATCCAAGTTTTTGAGATCTAACGTGGTACTCAAAGGAAATGCTCGTTGGAGCATTTCAGATTTTGGATTTGCAGATTAGGGATACTCAACCAGTAAGTATACAATGCAAATATTCCAAAATCCCAAAAAATCAGAAATTTGAAACACTTCTGGTCCAAGCATTTTAGATTGTCAGCCTGTACACTAGTGATACAAATCTTTCTTTTGAAACAACCTTAATAAAATAAGTCAATTTAGAGAAAAATATTAAGTAAATTGACAAGTGATAGAAAGTTATGACAATAACAAGAAAGGTGATATGTTAATGCACAAGTTTACAGAATGCATGAAAACATTGAATGTCCTTCTGAGCTTTTGTCCCCGTTTATTAAAATGTTCTTTTATGCTTTAGCAACCCAAATAAGAAGATGTGTACTGTCAACGTGAGTCTGGGCTGAGAATGTGGAAAATGGGTTATTTAAATCAGAAAATAAAATTTTGAGCATAGTGTGATTCCCTTCAAAACAAATAGTAAAGTTCAGCTGCACAGTGAGAATGGGCTAGATTATGATATGGCAACAAATAACCACAATATTTCAAGGCAAAACACAACAAGAGTTCATTTCGTGTTCTCATGTCCAGCAAGCTTTAGTTGGAGTCTCTGATCATCAGAGGCACTTGGAATGCAGGATGGCAGAACCCCCCATAGCCTCCGAGGCAGGAAGAGGAGGTGGTCCCCATGCACTTGCTCTTAAATCTGAGAAGAAGTGACATGTGCCACTTCCACTCTTTCTTGGCTACCCAAAGTAAGTCACATGGTCACCCTAACTTCACAGGGGGTAGCACCCAACAAGCCGGGAGCCAGAAATATTTGATGAAGATCAATAATGTTATGATGCCATCCCGCAAAGAAACCATAAAACAGTCCTGATACATCCTCTAGATGGAGACAGGTAGCCAGTTCAGCCACCGTAGAGTCAGCCCTCTCCTCTTCATTAGCTCCATGCGGTATACAGAAAACTCCAAATTAAGTAGTTGCTGTAGATGGATAAGGTAAAATACCTGCCTTTATGCTGGATTGACTTGTTACCTAACAGGTCCTGAGAGGTTTCCATTACGAATCATAAAACTGGCAACCTGCTTAATCTCTGGCTACTCCATTTGGCCACTTCATTTCTACAAATATTTATGGGCCTGATACACAAATGTCGTTGATATATTTACAAAGAGCGTGACTTATATTTCTCCCAGATTTGCTTCTAGGCTATTCTGGCTCTGCTTTCCCTCTGTCCCAGGGGTTTCCTAACATGTCCCCACAGCCTTCTGTAATACACATGGGTTTGTGAGAGTCTCTTTCCTCCGATCACCCTCAGATCACAGCCTTCAGCGTTTCCCATCCTCCAGTGTATGCCAACGGTGGCTTTCCAGAACCTTCTTCACAGGGTCTCTGCTTTGTATTGAAAAGGAGGATTGAGAGGCAGAGGCTCTATTCTCTAACACCAATGAGTTGAAGAGCATTTCTAGCCTCTGTGGACATTTGTGCAGTAAAGAAATTATCCTTTATCTGGGCTAATATCCAAATTATAGTAACCTTAATTATGTTTTGTCCCACCATGACACATATTTCAATTAAACCACTGCTCCTGGTATTATGTTTTAAGTGGGAGGTATGTATGAATAATACCTTATGCTCAGACAATGCTTTATGATTTACAGAGTACTTTCATTTGTATTGTATTTATTCATCACTCTGATGTTGGGTATTTATTATCTCCATTTAAAATCACAAAAATGGTCAACTAATTTCAGAGTTGATCAGCTTGTCAGTACTAGCCATGGAACTGTCACTCAGAACTATAACCTCATATACAGGGCTCGTTCTGTTACTCCATGATATTGCCCATAACTTACAAACATTTTTAAAAGCCTATCAAATTTAAGCTGTTACTATCTTTCTATTCATACCATTCATATCTATACCATTCATATTTATTTTGAGGCTAAAGCCCACACCCCGTGTGTTCTGTTAGTCAGGTAGAAATCTAATCTTTATTGTTTTTGTCAAGGTTGACTCTGAGGCAGAGAACTAGAGATATAATGTACACGTGCACTTAGGGTGTTTCTGGCTCAATAATTCAATGTAACGCAGTAAGTGACAGAATGAAGATTTGAGTTCAGCTGCTCTTAATAGCAGCATTTTGGTACTTGATGGGTACTTAGGTTTGATGTCAAGGGAGAACACACAAGATGACTTCAGATGGCAAGGGCTCATTGTATGGAAATCCGAAAAACTGCAGCAGCATGGAAAACCCAGGCATCCATCCTCTAGGTCCCAGACTTTCAAAACTGGGGCCTAGCACAGACCTTCTCTTTGTTCACCTCTCCCACCTCTGTTGCTGAACAACTTGATTTGCTCCCACCTAGAATAGCGTGTCCCTGTTCGGCACAGGTTATCTTGTTCCCGATGATGCATTACTGCCTTACTTACATGCCAACTTCTTGCTCACTGTTTTGCTGCCAGGGTGCAGATATAGTTTCAGAGAACACACAGGGTCGAAGCCACAGAACGGATATGAAAAAGAAACTCCTTGACGCTGAGCTTTAGGAGGGGTCTGTGGGGTTGGCTAGTAAGGACACAGGCACTCACTTCCCTCCAGGGGAGCTGTTGGAGGTGGTGGTCATTGTTTTAACTCCATCATCCCATCCCCATCATGAGAATGAAGCTGGTCTGTTTTGTTCCTCTCTAGCCTCAGCACATACTAGACACTCAGTACGTGTTTGTTCATGGAATTTTTTTCTCATCATAGTGCTTTATTGACAGGAGGGGATTTGACTTGGATCCTGGAGAAGTTGATCAAATTCCAAATGTTTGGTAGACCCAGACTGACGTGGAGAAAGTCTTAATAAGAGAGGGAGAGAGGAACTAAATTTAGAACTTTAACATAAAGGTTTATCATGTTTCAATTTAGATTAGTTCCCACATCATGAGATTCACCCTAGATGAATGAAATTACCCTGAAGCCACCAAGAAGAAAAATATATTACCATGGTAAATGGGGATTTGCTGAACAAGGGCCAGGGGATGGACATAAGTCAAGAGAATTCATTGTGAACAGTTGGTCAGCTTCCTAGAATAGCATATAATTTTTTCACAATTTTCCTTGGCATTCTCCTATTTTCCTATATGTGTTTTACCAACTGGGCAAATATAAATGGTCCTGGGCTTGGCACTGATTAGAGACAAGAGTTGGTAAGTCATGACTAGAAGCATCTTCACCAACATATATTCACAATGAATCTTTAAGTATTCAAAGGAAAAGGAAGAAAAATAGCGTTAGCCCATGTCTGCTCAGGAATTGTAGGCATTTTACTTTGGTAGTTTAATCTTTCAACAAGTTGGTGAGATAGGCGGTATGTCCCTAATTAACAAATAAAAAAGTGAGACCAGCAGAATATGTTGTCCTCTGCTCATGGCAATATAAGTAATATGCTCAAATTTACATAGGGAAAGAAATACATACAAACTCAGGACTGTCTTTGCTCCAAAGCACATACATTGCCTTCTATTGAAAAAAATATATTAAATGTCCCCTGAAGTATATTTCATTAGTTGGTTTGTATTTCCTATTTCTGCATTTTCTACTTGGCATGTGTTCACTCGTGAGAGCCTGCAGGAGAAGTGACTTGACGTAAGCACGTGGGACTGGTGTGCACGGTTCTCCTTCATGACACCTCAGAAAGTCTTTGTTCTAATTTGGGGCCACCTACATGGATTCGGTACACATACATAGTTTATTTCAAGTGAGTTGAAATGGTTATCCTGGAATCTGTGGGTTGCTTTTTCAAAGAAAATGAAGTCCCACACAATTTTTTACACTCTTTGCTTTGCTTTTTTTCCAGACTACTGTCAGAGGATGTAGGAATGGACATCCCCTTTGAGGAGGGAATGCTGAGTCCCGATGCTGCAGACATGAGGCCTGGTGAGAGGAGCATTTGTTCATTTCCTTCAGCGATATGCTATATCTGAGCACGTTCATTATGCAGTGACAGAATCATTTCCTATGCATCCCACTTGTGATTGCAGCAATAAAAGTGAAGAGAAAAAAAAATGTGTGAGAGGAAGGTGTTAGGCTGCATTTGGTTAATTTCAGAGTTGGATTGAATACTGATGCTTGCTCGTGTGGGCTACGTTTTATCTCCTGGACCCAGCCTTGTCTGCCAGTGTTTTCAGTTCCTATGATAATTGGCTACTATATATCATGATACCAAATTCTGACTAACGTCTAACTTCACAAATTTACATATAATTGTGAGAATGTTTAGAATTGGAAACGTGATATCAGGAATGCTCAGCACCTTAACTGTAAAAAACAAACAGCAAACAAACAAACCAGCAAACCCACCCGACATTGTAAGGGTTTACAACCCAAGGCATACACAAAAAAGAATGTTTAAATTTCAGTTGCAAACTGCATGACTCTCACTTTGTTCTAGGGTCACTCCCTGGGCTATGCCAACCCCAGGATCATACCAGGACCCTGAATCATGGCCTTATCAGCCAAGCCTAGAACAGGGTAGGAAGAATGAAGGCAGTTACATTTGTTTTCTGTCCTAGTATTTAAAATGCATTCTTCAAAATACTAGTTATGTGACATAATTATTTTTAAATGTTCTCTGGCCAAACAAGCTTGGTAACAACTGTATGTCTATCCCAACCTTCAAAGTTCACAGTGCACTTTTGAATAATAAAGGCACTAAGGCTGTGGTTATCCTATATGGTAAGTGGCTAGCCACATGTGGCTGTTTAAATTAATTAAAATTTAAAATAAATTTTAAAAATTCTGTTCTTCAGTTGCACTAGCCTCATTTCAAGTGCTCAATAGTGGTACATAGAACATTTTCATCTTCACAAAATATTATTTTGGACATACTGCCCTGAGAATTCCTGTAATACAGAAACCCAGTATCTTGCAAACTTATGGTCAATAGGAAGGTTTTTTTTCAAGTAATCCATAAAAACATTATGTGGAACCCAGTTTGGGTGATGTTGCATACAGAAAAGAAAACTCTAGTCTATGGCCATACCCTCCTGAATGTGCCCGATCTCGTCTGATCTTGAAGCTAAGCAGGGTCAGGCCTGGTTAGTACTTGGATGGGAGAAAAGAAAAACCTTAATGACAAAAGACAATGCTAATTACCTTAGGACAAGGCCACAGTTAGAATTCCAAAGTTGAGGGATATACCAGATGACCTTCAAAATACTTTGTGCTGGGGAATCCTGTCATTTCTGTTCTTGAGTGAAGACAACAAACTGTTCTCACACAGAACACTTCTGTGACCAGATGTGTAGGGGTTTTTGCCCACACACCAGTTCTCTAGTGGAAACCAACCAAGTGTCCTATAATTCAACTCCATTTGACACTATCTATCTCAGGAAATTCCAAGGGTTTTAAGAGCTCTGTGCCTGGAACCAGGGCTAAAGACCAAATATATTTCTTACTATGCTATATTAGGTTGTCTCTTCACTTTTGTTTAGTTGGGATAAACTTGGTTAAAAATGACTTCTCCAGGCCTGGTGCGGTGGCTCAAGCCTGTAATCCTAGCACTCTGGGAAGCCGAGGTGGGTGAATCTCTCAAGGTCAGGATTTTAAGACCAGCCTGAGCAAGAGCAAGATCCCATCTCTACTAAAAAATAAAAAGAAATGATCTGGACAACTAAAAAAATATGTATATATATAAATTAGCCAGCATGGTGACGCATGCCTGTAGTCCCAGCTACTCAGGAGGCTGAGGCAGAAGGATCGCTTGAGCCCAGGAGTCTGAGGTTGCTGTGAGCTAGGCTGACACCATGGCACTCTAGCCCGGGCAACAGAGCAAGACTCTGTCTCAAAAAAAAAAAAAATGACTTCTCCAGCTCTGCTATTAAATGAAAGAAAGGCGCTCGAGCAGCAAGACATATCCTACAATGAAAGGGTGGGAGCCTTACCTTAAGAGGATCATCACTGTGTTATGGGAACCAATGTCAAGCAATATTGACATAAGAGGTAGTAACTGCTTCGGTGGGTTCAAAGAGTATAACCTGGGTGGATACTTCAGACTTTATTCAAAAAATAAAAATGAAAAACTAGCAGGCCAGGCCAGCCAAGGGAAGTTCACTGAAGATCATATACAGAGTTGTCAGGACTTGAAGAGAAGTATTTTGGGAGTGTCTGTGAACATTACAAATTTCTTAACCTTCATTCCATAGGAGCAAAGTCAACATGAACTATTAGAAAATATAGTCAGCCCTTCATATCTGTGGTTTCTGCATCCATGGATTCAAGCAACTGCAGATTGAAAATATTAAAAAAAAAATAAATTTATCTGTGCTGAACATGGACAGACTTGTTTTTCTTGTTATTATTTATTCCCTAAATAATACGGTACAATATTTTATGTAGCATTTACATTGTATTAGGTATTATAAGTCATCTAGACATGATTTAAAGTGTACAGGAGAATGTGCATAGGTTATATGCAAATACTATACCATTTTACATCGGGGACTTAAATATACTTGAATTTTGGCACTCACCATGGGAAGTCCTGGAGCCAATCCCCCACTGATGCTGAGGGACTACTGTGTATGTAAGCTTAACTGCTATTCTTATGTAATGTACCCTTTAAAAATTCAATTCAGTATTTTAACAATGTCAAGTTCTCAAACCTGAACAAGGAAGTTGTGAGAACTAATTTTCTACCCATTTAAGCAATAGTTGCCACTTCCTGTTTCTACATGGCCAGGGCTGATGGGGCTCAGGGGAGGCAGTACTGAGGCCTGTTGTCAAGAAAGGGGTCTGAATCCCATATGAGGATTTTTGGCAGGTCTGATTTTGCTGAAAGGGCCTTAAAAATGGTTTTCACTGAGACCCAAACCACTCTTGGTGGCAATATATATACACAGGTTGAGTATCCCTTATCTGAAATGCTTGGAACCAGAAATATTTTGGATTTCCAATTTTTTCAGATTTTGGAATATTCGTACTATATTTACCAATTGAGTATCCCAAATTTGAAAATCTGAACTCTGAAATACTCCAGTGAGGATTTTCTTTGAGCATGATGTCATTGCTCAAAAATTTTCAGATTTTGGAGCATTTTGGATTTGGGATTTTCAGATTGAGGTTGCTCAACCTTTGATCTAATACTTGATGTTGCTTTTCTTTTTCTTGTTTAGAGCCTCCTAACTCTCTGGATCTTAATGGCACTCTTCCTCGGAGAATCAAGCTCACAGCCCCAAATATCAATCTTTCTCTGGACCAAAGTGAAGGGTCTATTCTCTCCGATGATAACCTGGACAGTCCGGATGAAATTGATATCAATGTGGATGAACTCGATACCCCTGATGAAGCCGATTCTTTTGAGTACACTGTCCATGGTAAGCCACTAATTTCGCAAGGCCAAAGTTAAATGAAACATGAATGATTATCTAAGTGACATTAGGAACAAACCTCCCATTTTCATGCCAGCATATCCTTTCTGTGATTTCTAGAAGCTTCTGTTTGTATCTCAGGTCACAAGTGGCCACCAATGTTGGTTTAGAGCTTGATGGAGCAAGTATAGCTCACAGAGGTCATATGTAACCATTGCTGGTTTTGTAAACCCCTACTCTATGTCAGGCCTGTGCTAGGAAGTAGGGGCGAGAAAAGGCTGTTACACACTGTATTGTAAAAAAACTGGGGCTGGGTTTGCAGAGAAAGAGAATGTAATCTGAAAGATAAAATTTGAAGAAGAGAAATCAGGGCTTACCAGTTTCTTGTACAAGACCCCACTGTCTGAAATATTCTCTCCCTCAGATCCTTACATGACTGGAACCTTAATCAGATGTCACCTCCTCAGAGAGGCCTTCCTTGATCTCTGTAATCAAAGATGCTGCCCACCTCAATACTCCATCATCTGGTCTCTCTTGATCCCAGGAGATATTTTATTTTCCATGTATCACTAATGAACTTGTATTATTTAGGTGTTTGCTGGTTTGTTTGCATGTTCGTTATCTTTCTCTTCCCACTAGAATGTCTGCTCCATGAGGACTTCACGGACTTTATTGTGTTTGATGCTATATCTCCAATAAAGTAGGGAGGAAGAAGGGCTGGGATAGATGGGGTATGGGAAGGATAAAAAAGAAGAAATTTACAAGTTTCTGGATCCAAGACAGATACTCCTGATGTGAATATCAATCTTACTTTAGTTCTTTCTCTTGCTCAATAGAATTTGATTTGTTAGGCACAAATACTGTACATTTGCTTTGAAAAATGGCATCACGTAGTTTCTGTCTCAGTACTAGCCGAGGTGGCATTCTCTGAAGTTACATTTGACAGTGCTTTCGTTCATTATAAACATTCATCTGTCTTAAAAAGCAATACAGTTGTACAATTAAATGATGCCCTGACTTCTAGAGACATACTAATTCCAACAGTTCCACTCATAGAAGAACATAATTTGAAAACTAGGAAATTCATCAAATTAGCTAATTAATTCAACCAGTGGTCATTGAGCCAGGGGGCTACAACTGTGACTAGTTCAGATTCAGACCCTGCCTTCACGGAGTTTAAGGCTTTATTTCCTCAAATTTAAAAAAAAAAAGGAAGTGGCTAAACTACTTGTTCTATAATCTACTCTGTTTGAGCAGAGATTTGATATTGCATTTTAATCTTGTTCATGAATTTCTATCATCATCTAGGTATTTGATCCTGTAGATTGAAATACACAAATAGGAAGTAAAAGAAGATCTGGAATTTATGCTCTTTCCTGCCATCCCAAAGAGCCATCAGCAGCTCCTCCCATGCCAGCTGCCCCCCGCAGCTCCTGCTCTTTTCCTGCTAATATATTGGCAAAAACCCACAGAAGACAGCTGTGGCGTGACCCTGCTGGTCTCTCCCTCTCCTCCCCCCCTCACTTCTCTGTTTGTGGGAGAGCTTTGTCACACCACATCTGAATCTTTTATTTTTATAAATAGTAAAACCATCAAGCAAAGTGGTGGTGGCTAAGCAAACTGGTAATTCAAGCTGCCACTTGCTGACATAGTTCTTTTTATTTAGTTGACATAGTTATGTTGAAAGAACCAGTTTAATGGCCACAATCCTACTTTTAGGTCTTAAAGGGCAGAATTTTAAAGTAAGTTGAATTTTAAAATCCACTTTGATTTTCAAATGAAAGTTATATGTTTAGACACTTTTAAACAAACAAAAATGTGAAACGTTGAGAACACAAAGTACATCTAAATAGCTAGATTTTGTAAACATGTAGACATAGATAACTGACTGAAAGGAGTATAAGATTATAAATATTTAGGTTATTAAATATGAAATGTCCAATTTCCTTAAATATTTAAGTTTGACTGTCGATATCTTTGACATTTCACTTTGATATTTCGTGTTTTATGTTTACTGCGAAGGTACATCCTCAGCCTTCAAACACATGGTTTGGCTTGTGATTATCTTTCAAATTTTTTTTAGAGCAATTTTTGTGAAACCATGCGTAAGTCAAAAATGTGTGCTGTTTTTCAATATGAGTTCTGTCATGGAACCGATGCAGCTCAGACAGCTCGAAATATCAACGAAGTGTTTCGGAAGGATGTAGTAATGAATGCACAGTATGACCATGGTTTGAGAAGTTCCATTCTAGTGATTTTAATCTTGAAAATGAGCCACATGGGTGACTTGAGAAGACCAAGGGTGCTAATGATGAGCTGAAAGCTGTAGTGGAAGCGAATCCATCTCAACCTATGCGTGAATTAGCAGTAAGGTTTGACGTTACTATTTCAACAATATTGGACAATTTGAAACAAGTGGGCAAGGTAAAGAAGCTCGAAAGATGGGTTCCACATGAATTAAATGAGTGTCAGAAGAGAAATCATCTTGAAGCTTGCCTTTCTTTGCTGTCATGACATAAAGACAAACCATTTCTACACCATATTGTTGCATGTGATGAAAAATGGATTCTTTTTGACAATTGCAAGCATTCAGCATAATGGATGGATAAAGATGAAGTGCTGAAACACAGTCCAAAATATTCAGCAAAAAAAGCTAGTGGTGTCTGTTTGGTGGTCCAGTGCTGGTATTATCCGTTACAGCTTCATGAAACCTGGTCAATTGATTACAGCAGATGTCTGCTGCAATCAATTGGATGAAATGATGAGGATGCTTGTGATTAAGCAGCCAAGATTGGTCAACAGAGAGAGGCCAATCATCTTGCAAGGTAACGCTCTACCGCATGTCACACAAACAACGCTGCTCAAACTACAGAAACTGGACTTGGAAACTCTCTGCCATCCACCATATTCACCAGACCTTGTCCCAACTGACTACCACTTCTTTCAAGCATTGGACCACTTCTTGCAAGGAAAAATATTCAATTCTCAACAAGCTGTGGAAAACGCTTTTCACAATATCATCACCACTTGCTCTCTAGGCTTCTTCGCTGCTGGTATAAACAAGCTACCATTACTTTGGCAAAACTGTGTCAAGAGTTTAGGCGCATACCTTGATTAATTGTACTGCTTCTTGTTTGAGATATAATAAAGTACAGTTTTGATTCAAAATTGGAAATTTCATATTTAATGATCTAATACATTGTAGTCTAGAAATATGAAATAAGTTCTTGAAAACTGCATGTGTTGGGGGTTTCTCATGAGAAACCAGGCATATACATTCTAAGCAAAATTGGAGTTTTTAAGGCACAATTTTTCAAAAACATTTGATGAGTAATTTATTTTTTAATGAACACATAATGCTTACTATGTGCCAGGATCTAATCTAGGTACTTCGTAAATATCAACTATCTTAATCTTCCTGTCAACTCTGTAAAATAGCTATTGTGTTTCCCCCCATTTTTTAGATGAGAGGTTAAATAATTTGCATAAGGTCACATAGCTTGTAAATGGCAGAGGCAGCATTCAATCCTGGAGCTGTCGTTGTGGACCTCTCATCCATGCTACTTCCCAATGAATGTACTAACAATGAATAGAGAGGGTCTTTTACTAGATCAGACTTACATACCTGCAATCAGGTGTGACAGCCCACCCTCACAGTTATACTTCTTTGTATCTGGCCATTTTCATGATTTGAGGACTCTTGCTTTACCAGGTACCTGAAGTTCTTTCACATCATGTGCCTGTTTTATTCGGTGGCTGATAATCAAACACCTCTGCCAAGGTTTTTGCCCACAATGCAATTTTGCTTACAGAAAATTTGCGAATCTCACTCTCAAAAGACGTTTACTTGGTCTTCACTTCTAAGCAGTTTTTTAAAATAATTGTGTCCAAACAGTTGGGAAATATAATTTAAAATATTAATGTAATTAAGGTTTGATTTCCTTTGATATTTACAAAATGTCAGTGATATCAGAGATAGATGGATAGTGAAGGACACAGGAAGTCAATCATTCATATTAAGGGAGATCTGAGTTTTTTCTTCTTTAATGTTTTCGTTTTACTAATCCTAGAAATTTAAAAATATCCAACGGTGAGAAAAAATGATGACCTATTTCTGTTTTCCAAACCAACAACAAAGTTATTTTTACCATTATTCTGATCGTAACAAAGGTATTTCATAAGGGAAGTGGAAAAATGATAAAGAATTTTTGCATATATATTTTTGATAAGAATGCTATAAGAAACACTCATGTGCTCTTACATTTTTCTTTCTTATGCACCCGAGTGATGTTCAGTGACTTCTTCTAAGCTATCTTTTCTAAAACTAACCCCTGTGACAGTGTTCTGTGTTAATAAGGCACCCCAACATTATTTCCAGAAAATCAGGGTGCCACTTCATTTAACTTCCCTATTTACAGTCTTTCATTATTTTCACAGCTTACAGACAACCAGCTTATATAAAATCAATTTAATGTTTTAACTCTGAATATAAACTAATCAACTGTTAAACTTATTTTGTTTTACCCAAAGCAGACTTATGCCATAATGGTGTTGTCTGAAAGAGTGATTTTTCTTTATATTTTTGTATGCTGAGATTTTACACTCATTAACTGCCTGCCTGCCTGCTGTTTGTCATCAAAATAATTTTAAAGACTCTTTAACTGTATATGTGATGTCTTTCTTATAATGACAGCAACAAAAAAATTCAAACATTGTGTCTTCTAAAAGTATTCACATTATCAGTGCAAGACCGTGATACAGAAAGCTAGCTGCCTTTCACACATGTATGTCCCCCCTGGAAAGCCACAGCTGACATCATCTTTAGTTGGTCCATAATGAACACCAACAATCCCCATTGTGGTCTATGTAGCACAGAACATTCAAGAGCTTTGTGCGCGCGATCATCTCAAAAAGACAAAAGGAAATGTTCCAGTTGCCTTCTCCCCTGGGTACAGAGTTTTAATTCACTTCAGTAGTTGTCAGGGAGAAAAGTTCATGTTGATGAAAAGAGAGAAAGAATCAAGCATTCTTGGTGAAGAGGGCCTGAGACCAAAAATTAGATTTGGAGAGCCTGGGGACAGAGTTAAATGAGACCTGAAAATTTCTGCAAACAGTAGGAAAATGAAGGCTCGAGGTGGAGGGAGGGGAGAATAGTAATTTATAGTTACAGCAGAAGAATTCTTAGGATCAGGAGGGCTTTGCTAATGCAAAAAATCAATAAAGCTATCTTTATTTCTTAATAGTTTGTATTATTGACTTCTAGAAATGAACACCTTAAGAGAACTTAACGTACCCCCAGCTCTTAAAGAACTCTTTTTTCATTTATGTCAGTCAGAAGAGGAAGGAAAGAAGGAGCCCCAGTAAGTTGCCTGTTCCCACCCTCTCAAACATAAGGAGTAACACCTCATAAAAAGGTCGAGCCCTTGGCCAGGCTTGGTGGCTCTCCCCTGTAATCCTAGCATGCTGGGAGGCTGAGGAGGGTGGATTGTTTGAGCTCAGGAGTTCGAGAGCAGCCTGAGCAAGAATGAGACCCCTTCTCTACTAAAAAATAGAAAGAAATTACTTGGATAGCTAAAAATATATAGAAAAAATTAGCTGGGCATGGTGGCGCGTGCCTGTCGTCCCAGCTACTTGGGAGGCTGAGGCAGAAGGATCGCTTGAGCCCAGGAGTTTGAGGTTGCTGTGAGCTAGGCTGATGCCATGGCACTCTAGCCCGGGCAATGAAGTGAGACTCTGTCTCAAAAAAAAAAAAAAAAAAAAAAAAGTCCAGCTCCAAACTTTTATAGCAAAATAAATAATAATGTTTTTAAAAAGGAATTGTAGGAAAATATTGGTATGAGTGTGTGAGTATACACATCTATACTTTTAAGTTAGAGGTGTCCTTACTATGATACCATAATCAAAAAACATAAAGAAAAAAATTGACAGATTCAAATATGTAAAAATATTAAATTTCTATTTGGTAGAAAAAAATAATATTTATGTATATCTATATATATATCTCAATTGAAAATCTACGCTCAGGTAAGCACAAGGCAGAAAAATAATTGTAACACATGAAAAAGTTCTATATAAAAAACTCTAACAAATTAATAAGGACCATAATAGGAAAAGGATTTAAAAGGTACCTCTCTGTCAGTAAGAGAAATATAAAGAGCCAATAAACATTTAAAAATTCTCATCTTCTTTATTAATTAAAGAAATTCAAATTAAAACAACGAGACCATTTTCACCTGAAATTGTCAAGGGTTAAAAACTACAATAGCCTCCAGTATTCTTGACAGTGGATGAAACAGGCACTCTCGTATATTTTGGTGTGACATATGCAAGAGCAAAAATGTTGATTAAAACCTTAAATGCTTATACTCACTGACCCAGCATTTCATTACTAGAAAGTTGCTCTATAGCGGTGATCCCCAAGCCCCGGCCCGCAGACAGGAACCAGTCCGTGGCCTGTTAGGAAGCGGGCTGCACAGCAGGAGGTGAGCAGCGGGCTATGGGGCAAAGCTCCATCTGCATTTAGCCGCTCCCCTCTCTGGCATCACCACCTGAGCTCCACCTCCTGTCAGATCAGTGGCGACATTAGTTGCAGGAAAACAAGCTTAGGGCTCCCATTGATTCTGCATTATGGTGAGTTGTATAATTATTTCATTATACATTACAATGTAATAATAATAGAAATAAAGTGCACAATAAATGTAATGCACTTGAATCATCCTGAAACAATGCCCCCACCCTATCCGTGGAAAAATTGTCTTCCACGAAACTGGCCCCTGGTGCCAAAAAGGTTGGGGACCATTGCTCTAGAGCATTATGTACACAAATAAGGTAAGTATCTGTATGCAGATACTTAATGAAGCAAATTATTATTATTATTATTTTTTTATTGGACATAGTCATGCTCTGTTGCCCAGGCTAGAGTGTTGTGGCATTAGCTTAGCTCACAGCAACCTCAAACTCCTGGACTCAAGTGACCCTCCTGCCTCAGCCTCTCGAGTGGCTGGGGACTGTAGGCACTCACCACCATGCCCGGCTAATTTAATTTTTTGTTTCTACTTTTAGTTGATTGGCTAATGTTTTCTATTTTTAGTAGAGATGTGAGGTCTCGCTCTTGCTCAGGCTGGTCTCAAATTCCTGACCTCAAGCGATCCTCCTGCCTTAGCCTCCCAGAGTGCTAGGATTACAGGCGTGAGCCACCGTGCCAGGCCTTGAAGCAAATACTTTATAAGGACAATGACAACAAAATGAAATAAAACTAAATTTCCATCACCATAGGATTGGTAAACTAAAAATAATCAGTAAAATGGCACACTCGAGGGCTACTTTTTAAAAATGAGAAGATTTATATTTAATGAGATGAAAAGAAGCCCATACTATATTAATAGATAGGAACAAATTATAAAACAATAGGTATAGAACATGCAGAATGTATGAAATAATTATACTTTTTGGGGAAAAAAGTGTGTGTGTGCAGAGGAGGAAGAATACACATCACTCAGTAATGGGTGAGTGACATTGGCGATTTTCACTGTTTTCAAGAACAATTTCTGTATTGATGGTACTTTTATTTGTGTGTTTTACTTTTTCAAAAATTAATATAAACCTTATTCTCTGGAGCAGTTTTAGTTTAGCAAAACTGAGTGGAAAGTACAGAGTTCTCCTATACCTTCTTTCTTCACACACGCACAACCTCCTTCCCTGTCTGCGTCTCTCATCAGAGTGCACGTTTGTTAACGTTGATGAACCTGCACTGACACATCCGTATCGCCCAGAGTCCATAGTTCACATGAGGGTTCGCTCTTGGTGTAGCGCACTCTGTGGGCTTGGGCAGATGTACAGTGACATACACTCACCATTACAGTGTCATGCAGAGTAGTTTCACTGCCCTAAAAATCCTCTGTGCTCTGCCTGTTCATCCCTCTCTAACCCCTGGCAACCACTGATCCTTTTACTGTCTCCATAGTTTTGCCTTTTCCGGAATGGCATATAGTTGAACTCAGGCAATACGTAGCCTTTTCAGATTGATTTCCTTCACTTATGCATTTAAGGTTCCTATATGTCTTTTCATGACTGGAGAGCTCATTTCTTCTTAGCGCTGAATGATATTCCATTGTCTGGATGTACCACAGTTTATTTCTTCATTTACCTACTGAGGACGTCTTGGTTGCTTCCAATTTTGGCAATTATGAATAAAGCTGCTAGAAACATCCACGTGCAGGTTTATGTGTGGACATACATTTTCAACTCATTTGGGTAATTACCAAGGAGTGTGATTGCTGGATTGCATGGTAAGAGTAGGTTTAATTCTGTGAGAAACTGCCAAAATGTCTTCCAAAGTGGCTAGACCACTTGCATTCCCACCGCAGTGAAAGAATTCTTGCTCTACATCGCCTCCAGCATTTGGTGTCAGTGTTTTGGATTTTGGCCATTCTAATAGATATGTAGTAGTCTCTCATTATTGTTTTAATTTGCAATTCACTAGTGACATATGATGTTGTAATCTTTTTATATCCTTATTTGCCATCTGTTTATCTTCTTTGGTGAAGTGTCTGTTCAGGTTTTTTGCCCAGTTTATAATTGAGTTGTTCATTTTCTTATTGTTGAATTTTAAGCATTCTTCGTATATATTGGATAGCAGTCCTTTATCAGATGTGTGTTTTGAAAATCTTTTCTTCCATTTTATGGCTTGTCTGCTCATTCTCTTGACATTGCCTTTCACAGAGCAGAAGTTTCTAATTTTAATGAAGGCCCGCTTATCAGTTGTTTCTTGCATGGATTGTGCCTTTGGTGTTTTATCTAAAAAGTCACCTCCATAACCCAAGATCAACTAGGTTTTATCTTTTGTTATCTTCTAGGAGTCTTACAGTTTTACATTTTACATTTAGATCTATGATTCATTTTTAGTTAATTTTTGTGAAGGGTCTAAAGTCTGGTTCTAGATTGATTGTTTTGCATGTGAATGTTCAGTTGCTCTAGCTCCATTTATGGAAAAGACTACCTTTGCTCCATTGTTTTGCCTTTGCTCCTTTCTCAAAGACCAGTTGACTATATTTATGTGGTGTGTGTCTTCCTTTTATAACCAGAACAAAAAATGTAGTATATATTCTACACACTTACATTGAAGCAACTGCAATAGAAGCATATAGAAAACAAAACAAAACAATCCACCCTCACCCCACAGAGTTCACCAGGGTCAAGCTACAGCAGGTCAGAGAGGACCAAACATGATGCAGAGGGTTGGTCTGTAAGTTCATTGTGGGGAAGGGCATGTGTGTACAGGAGCATCAGAAGACCAACCCACCTTACAGTCCAGAATTCTGAGGGAGTAGAGACGAGAGGGGAAACGGGGTCCCAGGAAGGAAACTAAGACTAGCATTCTAGGGTCCTAATCCATGTAGAAAGGAAGAAGCAGGAAGGGATTCCACACAGATGGAAGGATTTGCACAAGCGACACAGTGCTTGATCTGAAGCCGAACGTTTCTGCTTTGTGTCCTTAACAAGCTGCCAAGCTCTGGTGGGAACACAGTGGAAGCGGGAGGGAGCCAAGGCTCTGTAGGTAGTAGTGGCTGCTGGTGTTGGCAGAAAAGGCTAGAATTGCTTCCCAACTGAACTTCACTTTGCCATTCTAAGTCATGGGTAATTAGACATTTTTGAATGTATAATTGCAGAATCTTCCAGAACATAATGACATTGTTGTGGCTCCCTTACAGATTACCTATATTTCCAGGAACTTGTCCAGGCTTTCCTTTATATACCCACTCGCCCAATTTTTATTGAGTGTTCCGAGTAGGTTTACAAGCTAATTAGGGAGTGGGTTGGTAGAAATGAATATTAAAGGTGATTAAGGCACAGTTCTTTAGCCCAGGGAATTTACAGCCTCTTAATAAAAAAAGTAAGAATGAGAATCACACATTCAAGGTGCAATGTGATAGCTTAGAAGAGTTGAAAAAGGTAAAAGTTTTTACTATATTTGCTTACTGACTGTGATCTGAAGGAAACTACTTTGGAGTCAGTGTTTGCATTGGTATAATGTTTGTTTTAATACCTAGGACTGTGCCTGGTACAAGGTAGATACTTAAAAAAGTAATTGCTATTATTATTATCAAAGTGCCATAGGAGGAATACCAGTAGAGTGCAGTGTAATGTAAATTCAATGGTGTTTTTCCATGACTAGAAAAATAAGAATGATAATATCTCAGACAACTCTTGTGGTTAAAAATAATCTTTCCCTTCAAATTAGTTAAACATACAAAGCATAACCATTGTTAAACTCTGCTACAACTATTTTTAGTAAGAATGGAAACAATTGCTACTATATTTTTTTAAGAAAAAAAAATTGTTACTTTTTTTAAGAGTAAATCTCTCTGCAAGGAAAGTTCAGTGGGTCCTTTTATTGTTTTATGCATCCACAAATTTAGAAGTCTTGTGGATTTTTGGCCTTGGAGCATTTATGGTGTTCAAAATTGTTTGTTTCTCACTTCCCGTAAAATCTTTCTGTGGCATATTTTGAAATAGTACATAGAGGTAATATCAAATTTATGTTCAGATGTGCTCCCAATAGGGGATTCAACCCTGTTGTAAGAGTCTTAGAGTAGCGGTCTTGTCTGATAGCATCATCACGACTCCAAGCTAAGGGCCCTCAAAGACTCTGAGCACTCAAAAGATGTAGCCCAAAGAAACCAAGATTATCTGGGCCTGATAAATAACTTTTCTCCCCATCAGAAAGACCTGAAGTCTTTAACCTGCATGACCAAGAATGAGTTCGTACCAGCTTATACCCATCGGATCACTACTGATGCAAGACAGCTCTGGCCTTGCACTTATTCCCACCCTCAACATGGCCTTAGCAATGGACTTGGTTATTCAGTCCATCTACGCAAAAGACTTTATAATAAAGGCTGAGTGTGACTGATGTGGTCAGGATGATGGAAGCTCTGTACGAGCTGTACAGAACAGGGAGTTCCATCAGGTTCACTCTGCCAGGAGATAGTTTACAATCTAGTCGTTTAGCTGCCTCCACTGTGGAAGTCCTGCTCCTTCAGCCCTGCTCTGTGCTTCATTTCCAGAAGATCCCAGCACCAACAAAGATTCTGGCCAGGAGTCAGAGTCTATTCCAGAATACACAGCCGCAGAGGAACGAGAGGACAACCGGCTGTGGAGGACAGTGGTGATTGGAGAGCAAGAGCAGCGGATTGACATGAAGGTCATCGAGCCCTACAGGAGGGTCATTTCTCACGGAGGTAGTCAAGTTCTGCGCAAATGTGAAAAATGGGGATGAGAGCAGCTGTGTTTTTTATTAGAATACGAAACTCGGGTTTTCGGCAGCATGACAGCCCAAAGACCCTGCGGTCAATGTTCGGGGGGCTCTAGAGCTAAATATATTTCCTCAGACTCAATTCGATAAACATTTGAAAGCCTTCTAGGCAGAAACAACTTTCCCATGTGAAAATTGCTTTTCACACCACATGTCTGATAGCTATAATCCTCTGTGCAAATTTCTTGAAAGCCATAGTAATCCAATTTAATGATATCTGTTCGGAATTCCTATCGGCCAATCGTAGGGTTGAACTGAGCAGTTTAGAGTGTGTAACACCAGGGCCTGTAGTAATCGTGCTATTCCAGAGGTGCTTCTAATTACAAAATGGTCTTTTGAATCCTCTTCAGAAGCTTTAGGAAATCTTTTAAGGCTCAGCATGGTAAATCTTTTCCCTACCTAAGGTTTGCTTTTCTATAAACTATATTAATTTTAGGCCTGACAACAGCCAATCCCAGTCAAAGCCTCCACCTGCTTAGTGAGGGACAAGGGAGAGAGAAAGGTGTGTTTAGTTTTTCCGGTGCCTTCCTGGGGGATCTGGGTGCACATGTGGCCTTGGTTAAGTTGGGATTCACGGGAAGTCAAACGAGCAGAAGCAACACATGTAAGACTGTCAACTTCAGAACACATCAACAGCTTTTCGGCTTTTCTGACACATGCCTTCCTTTCCCGAAGTCCTGAGGCACCGCTTAACCACCCAGCTGTTCCAGAAAAAGTGCAAGCTGACAAGGCAATTGTTACTCTCTAAATTCTCTCTTCCTTATGAGGACAGGGAAATGAGAGTCCTGGCGCTGCATCAAACCCTTAGCTTTTGTGTTCTAAAGAGCAGAAGGACAATTTGTTATTTCAATCCAACACCCTCGACCCGCAGATTTTTCACCTTCCATCCCCTGCATTGCTACCTCCATGTGAGTGTCAGGGCCACCCAGGGAACCTGACCATAGCAGTGAACGTGAATGCCAGTCGATGTCCCTGGATGTGACCTTTCTTTTTCTTGCCTCCTGGTTTGACCTGAAATGGTAACATGGCCCGGTGAGAGCTGGTGTGGGGCCAGGGGCACTTTCCTCTAAGGGAAACCTCCAGAATGTGCACTCACTACTCTTGCTGACAGTGGCAGACAGCTGGCCATGGAGCCAACCCTTTGGTTCTTCCATGAAAACCACAACCAGAACACTCTCCAGATCTCTCTGGAAGGCCACACCTTGTTTGTACCATCTGTCAGGTATTTTTTTTTTTCCTCTAAAACTCTCAGTCCTGAAAACCATCAGGTATTTTTGATTTGTTTGCTTTTTGGAAATAAAAACAAAAGCTGGCTGTAAGAGTAGCCTGTGCTCATTTAAAAAAAATACCAAAAAAAAAAAAATAGAAAATTCTGTCAAAGTAAATCAAAGTCACCCAGAGATAATCCTTATAAACATTTTTACCCATCAGCTCTTAAATTTAGGGTCCCCGTGTTGAGAAGACGGCGGGCTCACTGTTTGTGCTGCTATCGTAAGGCCAAATTATCTCTCATTGCTCTAGTAGACTCACCTACTTCTTTCAACCACAGGAAATTAGGTGGGTTGGTTGGGTGAGTTCAGCCCATCGGCCTGTTGCCCGAATCAGGAGAGTGAATAACACCAGCCCACTGATGGTCAGAGAAGGTCACTGCTTCTGCCTGTCACAGTCTATAAAAATCCCCTGGGACCTCAGGGCTAACCTGGTTTGCTGTGCTTTCTCTCCCTGCCACCTCCTCCCTTGGCATTTGCTCCTTTTCACTCTGTGTCTTGAGCTCAGTTTTGTCTGTGTGACTGTCTGGTTTGTTTTGAGGAGAAAGCCACCTCTCCTCTCCCCAGCTCTGCCTCAGCCTTCTGCAGGTGCTGGCCTGCATGAATGAGCCTCTGGCTGCACCCTTCCAGAACTTGAGCGAGATGCCACCTTTTCCTGCACCCTGAACAGCTTTTGTGCTCTGCAGGTAGACAGTTCAGACGTAACTCCTGGATTTGCCAAAGCTTTGTCTTCCATGTCGGAAGGTTACACCACTCTCTTAGACCTTAATGCTCATAAAGCTCCTTAGTTACCCACCCATTAAGTCCATCATCCTGGCTTCTGACGAGCATTTAAAAAGTAGCAGTCACTCTGCAGTGAACATGACTCTTGCTTTGGTACTTTGCATTTTGCTGTGAGGAAGTTTTCCCACTCAGGTCAGTAGGGAAGTGCCAGCTAGATAGCGCTCCATGCAGTAATCTGCAAGTGGGCAAGATCAGAGCGTTGTAGAGGTTAGCCCCAAAGCCAGGCCGTGACAAGTGTCCTGCCAATTACGAACACTGGTGCATGAGAGCAGTACTTGAACAAATAATTCAGTCCTCAGCTTCGGTGACCTGGATATGAGCTATTGCCATAGGCCCTGTACCCAGTGGAAAAGAAGGGTGGTCAAGGCCCATTTTTGCCACTAACTAGTCTGTGATCTTGGTACATCACTCACCTTCGTGGGCCTCGATCGCCTCATCAGTTGAATGAGGGTGATCTCAATGCCAGCGTTCACATCCTGTGTGCTCATCAGCAGCATTCCTGCCCTCTGCACAAATAAAACAATTAAAGAAGGGTATGGGTACTTTTGCTCAGCCAACAGTGCAGGGTCACTTTAAGGCCAGAACTGGCTTTTTTTTTTAACTGGAAGCACAGAATATATTTAAATAACCAAGAACGATTATGCCAAAGAATCTTAACAAGGAGTTTCCTTTCTTGTTTTTTTTTTTTTTTTTTTTACTTCTCTTATTTCATTATAGGAGATTCAGGTAACCTTCTCTGCAGTGTTGCTGGACAAATGATCCTGGAAAGAATGAGGAGAAGAGTTGCTGGCTGGTGTGTGTGTGTGTATGTTTTGGTTGCGACTGTGACATCTTTCCTCTCTCTCCATTCCATTGCTGGCCAGCAAACTTGTGTTACATCCCTTTCATGCCTGTCTGTGCCACTGCAGGTAAGGTTTGCCGTCATTGCTTCGGAGGGTCTCCGGAGGCTCCACGGAGGGGGTCCCTCATGCACCCCAGCACAGACTCCCTGAATCCACCACACATCTATTGAGAAGAGAGTCTAACAAAAGAAATGTTTTCAAAACCAAACATCAAACGAATTATGCTGCTGCCATCAGGCAACTTCTTTTGAGTCAGCTGCGTATTTTAGAATAGAAATTGAAGGGTTAATTGATCCCCTTGAAGGTATCTGGGAGGGGCAAAAGTAAACGGCCCTGCTCATTCTAGTTATTGCTCTGTGCCAGCAATTACAGCGTTATCTGAAATAGCTCTGAAGCCTGGCGACAATGCCACCAGCTCTTGATTTAGGAGGAAAACTTTCATGTGGAAATCTTTTTCTTCTATTTCCTTTCTTATATCGTCTCCTCTCCACCTACTTTTTTTTCCCTTTTGTGTCTTCCCTTTCTATAACTTCTTTACCCAAAAGTACAAAGAGCCATTTTCATCTGTAAATTTCAGTAATTTTTATATAAAGAGACATTCCTTACTTAGTGATCACAAAGTAGTAAGTTGATCCCTAAGTATTCATTTGGTTAAATGAACTCGAGTGAACACAACACTATGACGTTCCAAGGACAGACAGCATTTAAACAATGAGCTGAATTGCCACTTAAGATGACTTCTGAAGTACTGTTTATCAACCTCGGTCTTTCCATTTAAAAAAAAAAAATTCGTAGAAATTCTCCAGAAATAAAAAAAGAAATCAAAGTAACTGAGCAGTCACGATCTTGAAATTATACGGACACCTGGGAGCCAGACAGCTACATTTAGAAGGTTGCTTTTGGTTTTTGTTTGTGGTTAGTCTGTTTGTGACAGGGGTTCACCCAGGCTGGAGTGCAATGGCTCAATCACAGCTCACTGTACCACCATCTTCCGAGCTCAAGTGATCCTCCTGGCTCAGTCTCCCAAGTAGCTGTGACTGCAGGCGTGCACCACCATGCCTGGCTAATTTTTTTCTATTTTTAGTAGAGATGGGGACCAGCCTCTTGCTCAGGCTGGTCTTGAACTCCTGACCTCAAGTGATCCTCCCGCCTCAGCATCCCAGAGTGCTAGGATTACAGGCCATGAGCCACTGTGCCTGGCCAGAAAGATGCTTTTGAAAGAATGCTTTCTTACTTGTTTTTAAGTTGAATTCATTATGTCTATTGTCTCTTTTAATGAACTCCATCTTTTCATTGTGCTGAGAATGAATTTCATACTTTCCTGGCATGAGGATTAGTATAGCTAAGCCACCATATACTTTATGGATTTCCATTTAGTTATGAATCTTCCAAAATAAAATTGTTTTGTGGAACAAGCACTTCTTGTATTAAAATATATCTTCTTCTGCCATTTTCCTTCATATTGCATTCTAAAAAGAAGTTGACAAGTACTTACATATTGGAAAAGATAGAACTAAAGCAAAAAATCCAGAGGGAATTTTACTACAATGCTCACAATGTTTCACAAACGAGTTTTATCAGATGCATCCATAGGTCTATACATAGATGTTAGTTATGTAGGCAGCATCTTCTAAGATATATAGTATAAATGCTGTGTACAACAGCCTCAAATTAGTAACACACACAAACCCATAATTGGGTATATTTTTAACTGGTATCGCTCTCTTCCCCCACCTTTTTTGTGGTAGAGCAATATTCTTGATCTTTATAGAGAACATCTTATTAAACTGCTTTTCAAGAGTTAACCCCATCCAAATCTATATTCAGCCAGTATTTTACTATCGTGTAATCACCATGGGGATATTTAGAGTTCTGAAAAAATGAACACTGAGTTCTGGGAGAACCGGATCAGGCTTAAAGGTATGTCTTCTCCTACTCAAAGCTTTGAGGAAATCTGATGGTTCTGAAGTCTAGAACTATATGACACAAATTGCAAGTGTTTAAACAGAAATATTTTAAAAAATGAAAATATAGGCATTGCTTCCCTTTTTAAGTGTGAAAGACACAGGACATTCCATATACCTGCATATCGGGATTTGATCAAGATGTGCTTTGAGTTTCAAAGATGAGCTCCAAGGAAATGTGGAGCATGCTTAAAACATGGGGGAATGCCGAAATTATGTCAGAGCTTTAAGAGATTGGAATAATGTCCTGATCTGTATCTACATTTTCCTTGACCCCTAGAGTTTCAATGGCTCCACTCGCCTGCATTTCCCACCTCCGATTTTCTCAGCACCACTCGCAAACAGCACTTCCACCCCCAATCCCATGTTTCTAGGAAGCAGTTCTCAAGTTTTCTCAAAAGTACATATTTTCATAAAACTCAAAGATAATTTAGCCGGACCCTTCTTGAGTTTTCTCGTTCTTTAAGAGGGAAGGTTCTGGATTCTGTGCTCAGTTATTCCGGGGCTAACTAGAACTTTACATGTATCCCTGCACTGCCTGTTGAGTCCAGAGATGCCAGGGACACTACAGACCTCAAAATCAAAATAAAGGTGTTTTGCTCATCCACTCACTAGTATCTGGTCCCTGGATTGTGTGGGTCTGAGATTATCTTATAGTTCAATCATTAAATTCTCCCTTTAAATTAACTAGTGTCTAAAACTAGAAAGAGCTCAGGAGGATCAAACAGAGCCTCCTTCTTGGCCATCAGAAAAAACAAGTACTAGATAAATTAGTATTATGTAGATTAGAAAGTCATAAATCAAATGTTGCCCTCTCATCCTTTGGTAAGTTGGATATTTACACACTCCCTCCACAGCTATGTACAACACGTATAATCATCCGTAACATATGTATACCCTATACATGCAAATATATTTACACCATCTATTTAAGACTCTGTATAAGACAGATGTTAACCACTGAAAGATAATTACATGTGTATATACTTAGAGAGCTGTAGTCGGTATAATACTCATGTCATGGTATATCTGTTATATCCACATATACACACTTGTCAAGGCTTCAGATTTATCCTTTTAGGCTAGATATTTCCTTGTTAAGAGCTTTCAATCTGTTACAAATGTCTTTTTGTTTGTCCCCCAGGATACTACGGGGACGGTCTAAATGCCATCATTGTGTTTGCCGCCTGTTTTCTGCCAGACAGCAGTCGGGCGGATTACCACTATGTCATGGAAAATCTTTTCCTGTGAGTGATACTTATAACAAAGTACTTTGAGTTAATGTCTATGGGCATGTAATGGCGGATAGAGCACCTTCAATGAAAGGAAATAGATGATGTGGAATATTCTAAGCCTTTGATTAAAAAGTCAATAAGGTTTCTGTCAAGGAATATTGCTCAAGAGGCTAACACATTTAAAGGAGCTCTTTTGTCAATAGAATAGATTGAAAACAAAATCAACAGAGTTTGGCTCACATTTTAAAATTCTGTAACATTTCCTGTAGGTGAAGTATTATTTTTCTTCCTTGTTAACATGTTCTTAGTCAGCTAAGACTGACTATATCCTGACTTCATTTACATCTGCCTTATTTAATCTGAGTTACCCTTAGTATCTGATAATATTGTTAACATTTTTGAAAGTCAGGTTTCTAATGCACACATTTTTCTAGCATACCAGCATTAAAAAAAAAAAAAAGATAACTATACAAATAAATGAGTAATACTCTCAGAGAAATGATCTTAGGTAACCGTATTTTTCTCCAGGTAAAATGGTAATATGTACAACCATTCTTAAATGTCATATACCCTATAATTTAAATGTTATATAATTATGGTGTATATAAGGAGAAATATTTCATGTGGTAACTGAAAACACTCCTTTTCCTTCCTGTGATCAGATATGTAATAAGTACTTTAGAGTTGATGGTAGCTGAAGACTATATGATTGTGTACTTGAATGGCGCAACCCCAAGACGCAAGATGCCCGGGCTAGGCTGGATGAAGAAATGCTACCAGATGATTGATAGACGGTATGTGGGCTCCATTATTTCGTCACTATTTTGACTTCCTCAATAGCTCCCATATCTAATTCTCTTTTAGTCTGCCAAAAATGCAGTCACATTTTAAGATCCTCGAGTTATGGATATTTGAAACAAAAAATTATAGAAATAGTAATAAAAGTGTCACACATGATACCCCAAAATTTAAATAAAGCAAATCATCCCCAGATTTTGTTAAATGTAATCTCAATCCTGGCAGACCAAATCTATTTTGAACTATGCATATGCTGTTGCTACATGGAGGTACAACTCTTTTAGCTGATAAACCAAATCCCATGATTCTTTAGTGGTATTGTGTGACCTTGCTACTGTTTATGTGCACTGGGACTGTTGTGATTTTTACAGTCATTGTGCCTTTATTTCAACATTCACTGTCGATTCAAGTTAACCACTAACTTATACAGTGCCTTTGTGTGCCCTTTCCTCAAGTCTGTCAGAACAAAACACTTCGTTGCCACCTACAGAAAACTTGTCATAATAAACATACAAATTTATATCTATAGTATGTGTGGCATCTGTTTAGATGTAGCTCCTTGCATAATAGCTTGCAAGTGCCCTGTTATATTAACTAAAATCTGTTTTATGACTCAGACCTCTTAAAGTAATAATATTGCTAATGCCACAAACTGGGCCTGGAAACCAAGAATTGTTCAAACGGTAAATTGAAGGCCAACAACCACATGATGTACTGTTATTATTTTCATCATAAAGAAGGTGAAACCAAGGCTCAGTAAGATGCAACAAATTGTCTAAGTTGCTACTAAGTGTATTCTTTTCAAAACAGTAAAGGTAATGCTGACAAAAATGAAAAGTATCATTAAACAAAATATGCCATGATGGTTATAGATTCGTGCACTCTAAGAATGCAACCATTGTATTATATTTCACATTTATTCCTATGAGAAAATAAGATTAGAATCATACAAGTTTCAAATTACATCCCAAAAAGCATTCTTTTTATTAATCGTGGCCATTCTATACCTTCTCACCAGGTATAGAATGCCTAGAACTCTCTAAAATTATATCTTATTTAGGCATATATTTTGCTTTAATTTCTACTGAAAATGGATTAAGAGTAATGTATTTTTTTCTTTTTTCATAATAGATTACGGAAGAATTTGAAGTCATTCATCATTGTTCATCCATCCTGGTTCATCAGAACAATTCTTGCAGTGACACGACCCTTTATAAGGTATAGCTATTATTGTCATAGAAGTAAAAGTACTACTAAGTAGTCTTAAAAAATATGTATTCATTGTACTAAAAACAAGAACTCATAAACTATGAGTATCTAGGAAAATATATTTTGCCCTTGCCTTTCCTGGAAAGATTCTTTGGACTATCCATCAAGAGTCCCTAATTAAGAGTGAGAATCATTTCATAATGAATATTTCCCCTGGATCACTATAAAACATGACTTCCAAATTGCTTGCTGTAAACATGGAAGATGAAATGGTAGGATTTTCACTTCACATTAAAAAGAGGAAAAGTTAATACTTTTAAAGTGATACATTATTTTGTAGAGAATAGAAAAGTAGAATAACATGACAATGGAAAATAAAGACTAACCAAGGACAGAAACAGGAGCCGTATCTTGTCTTAATTGTTCCATTTCTTCTGAACAAATATTGTGTAGGTCACCAAAGTTAGAGAAGGGGTCTGGGCAGCCATTTTGAGAGCTGTGTTTTGATCACCCATGAGGATTCTTGGTTTCAATTTAGTTCAATTTGGTGAATGTTTGTGCATGTATTTTATTAATATATTAGTTTCTGTATAACAATACATTTTGGGGATGCAAAGTAAAGTGAGATATGGCTCATAATATAGTAGAACTTAAAACAGTCAAATGAAAAGAATAATATTTATTTTCTAGAGAGCTTTAAAAATGTAATAAGGTCTTGCCTACTATCAGGATACAGATTAGATAAAATTGAAATTTTTCTGTCTCAAAGTTACTAATGAATTTCTTTTAAAAGTTCTCATCATGTTCAGAGAAAAAAAATTAAATGTTAAGATCCTTTTTTTAAACATAGATTTTACTGTATCTTGCAGAGTCTACCCTTTTTATTCAGTGTTCACTTATATTTATTTAGCATTCTTACTCCCTACTTCCAATGACCAAGTAGCAGGATTCACCCTAGTTTTCTTCTAGCAAAGTTTAGCTACCGTAAACTTCTAGTAGTTTACCATAGTATGTTGAATTGCCTTTAAAAAATATTATGACCTGTTTAAGGTATACTAAAAGTCATTTCTTTTAATAATTTTAGGAAATACTTTTACAAGGGAGTATAAATCAATGTACACTGAAAAGCTTATAAAAAGTTTAATGGGTAAAAAGTAAACATTAGCACTATTATTGATTCATCAGTGTTTGTTTAATAATTCAGCTCTTATAATTATAAAAATAAATATGTTTTTTCTTGATAATGTTAAAAAATAAACTTTAGACAAGTTCAATTTAGCAGAGTTTATGTGAGCAAAGAACCATTCGTGAATCAAGCATCATTCAGCACCAGGAGAGGTTCAGAAGGTGTCACTCAGCAATGTGGACAGGCAGTATTTATAAACAGAAAAAGGAAGTGACCTACAGAAATAGCTTGATTGGGTATAGCTGGTCGTTTGTCTTATTGGGGCATGATGTGATGAGGCATTTGCCTTATATGGTAATAGTCTGGTTGGCAGCCTCTGATTAGCTGAAGCTCAGCTGCCATGATTGACTGAGACTCAGCTTTTTGTTGCAAAAATATCGTCTTGAGTTAGGTTGTAGTTTGTTTACATTCTAAGTTAGGTTGCAGTTTGCTACCTAGAAACTCAAAGTACAAAGGGAGCCTCAGGTCAAATTTGATTTAATTTAACAATAAGAAAACATTTGTTACTGTTAGAATATTTAAAAATGATTATAATTCAACACTATTTATTGAAGTGAGTTTCAAGATAATAATGATAATAATAATAAAAAAATTAGAGCAATGATGTGGTAAATTACATCTAATAATGGCTTACATTTATTGAGTGTTTATAAGCATTATCTAATTTAACCTAATGACCTCTTCTGAAGCAGATACTGTTTCCTATTTCTGTTATATAGAAAAAAACATTGATGCTCAGGGAGGTCAAATAAAATGTCTAAAGCAGGAGCCAGGAAACGTTGTGAAGAATCAAATAGTAAATTTAGGCCTCATAGGTCTCAGTCACAACTACTTAGCTCTGTCATTACAGAGCGGAAGCCGCCATGGAGAATATGGAAACAAGTACGTGGCTGTGTTGCGGTAAAACTTTAGTTGTGAACACTGAAACTGAATTTCCTTTAATTTTCACATCACAGAGTATTCTTGTTTTGGTATTTTTTCAATCATTTGAAAAGCATAGAAACCATTCATAACTCAAAGACTGTAAAAAAGACACAGCAAGCTGGCTTCGGCCCATGGGCTGTAGCTTACCAACCCCAGATCAAGGGTAACATAGATAATAAACGATAGGTTCGGACTTTGAATTCTAAAACACACCCATGTCAAGGACTTAAGCACTGTATTCTACACTTTCATCATGTAAGAGCCTCTTTAAAGATCCTCCTTTTGAGTCTACTTGTATCAGTATGACCAACTTTTACACCTGAAAAAGGAGGCCACTAAAATGTATTATAGGTCTTTTGCCATGAAAGGGTAACATCTGTGATAGAGGTAGATGGCAAATTCATTTTTAAAAATGAGTTGTTAGTCTGTGTCAAGCAAAGTGCTAGAGATTGAAAAATCACATGGTTCAATTGCGTCTTCGAGGAGCTTAAAGCCCAGAGCAGACACAGGCAGACAAGTAGATAATTTCAATACAGTGTACAACAGAAGCACTTTGAGGGGGTGAGAACTAAATCCAGGTGAGGGTGAGTTTTGGGGTACCATGTGGAGAAAGAAGGCTGAGTCCGCCTCAAGAGAGGCTTTCTAGAAGGAGACTTTCCTTCAAAGTGAGTTTTGAAGAGCTATTAATAATAGGATGGACCAGCTGTAATCAGGGAGAAGAGCAATCCACGTAGAGGAAACAGGGAGAGGAAATAGCAGATACAAATGCATCAGTAAGCAGAGAACAGGTATGTTCAGAGAACGTAAATTCTTCTGAAGATACACTGGAGCTGGAGGTTTTCCCTGTGCGTGATTTCTTCCTCCCTCTCACTCACCCACTCCGTCTTTCATCAAAACCTGGATTTAGCTCCAAAACTCCAGAGGAAGAGGTTTAATGTAGTAGTGTGATCATTGGTAATGTATGTTGACTCAAGATGTGTCAGGAGGACTAGAAGAGAGTAAGTATATAGAGAGAAAGATTGTTCACAAGGCACAGCCTGTGGACCCAGGGTCAAAATAGCAAGTAAAGTATTAAAGATAGATAGATGTATATTAAAAAACACACACACATACACAGAAAAGCTTCTTACTAGAATGCACAGTAGTTGAACACAAGGCAGTACAATTGGCAGACAGCTCAGCACAATCTCAGTAGAGAGATCTTTTTATTTCACATCATTTAAGAACATTAGATCCTAGATCAAGTTCCCTTTCAAGCAGAATGATACATTTTAAAAGTAAGTTTTCAATTACACAAATAATAAGGACATACATTCTTCAGAAACGCATCCCATCATTACAGATAAGACCAAGTTCTTCCTTTAACAATTACCAATTCCTGTTTCTAACCCCCTTCCCCAGAGACAAATTCTTTTATTAGTTTCATTGGTCTCCTTCCAAGTTGTTTTCTATGCATTCACACACGTCTGAAATGATCACATTTGGATGAAAGCTGTTTGTGATTCAAATCCAATTATTGGAACATATTTTTGAATATTGGTCCATATGGAATGAACTTTCAAACTAAAACTTCAAAAAAAAAACTGAAAAACATTTTTAAATAAAACTGAAACTAATAAAATAAGAGAAAAATTAGTTCACGTATTTTTTAAAATATAATCAACCTTGGTAGATTCTGAAAGAACTAATGATAAGATTTTTGTTTGTTATAAACAAACAAACAAGCAAATCAGGCCAACAAACCATAAACCAGTGACTATTCAGAGTGGCAGGAACCTCTGGGAGGCTGTGTGAAGTATGGTCAAGAGTGTGTACTCTGAAGTCAGACTCCCCAGGTTAGTATTATACAAGCTCCGCCACTTATTCATGGTGAGACCTTGGGCGAACACTTAACTCCCTGTATCTCAGTTTCCTTTACCTTGTCTTTAAAAGAGGATAATAATGGAACCTACCTCAGTAGGCTGTAATAAGAAATACACGAGTTAATATATATAAACCATTTAAAACAGTGTGGCCAAATACTACATGAACTCACTTACATGTGCAATCTAAAAAAGCTGAACTCACAGAAGTAAAGAGTAGAATGGTGTTTACCAGGGTCTGGAGTTTGTGGGTAGGGTTGAGGAGATGTTGATCAAAGAACACACAATTTCAGTTAAACAGGAGGAATAAGGTCTAGAGCTATTGTACAACATGGTGACTATAGTTAATAACAATGTACTGTATCCTTGAAAAGATAGTAGATTTAGATAAGAGAGTATATTGTAAGTATTCTTACCATAAAAAAGATAAGTATGTGAGGTAATGCATATATTAATTAGCTAAATTTAGCCATTCTACAATATATGCATATTTCAAAACATCATGTTGTACACAACAAATATATACAATTTTTATTTGTCAATTTAAAAAATTTTAAAAAAACAAAACAACAACAGCAAAACAATGTCTGGTATATAGTCACTACTTGAATAATGTTAGCCTTTCTTCTTAGCAAGAGTGCTGGGGCAAGATGTTAAGTGTATCAGGATTTTGAAGTAGAGGCAATGGCCTTAGAAGAGATGAAGTAATGATTAATGATATATTTTTTTCTTTTTTTTAGTTCAAAATTCAGCAGTAAAATTAAATATGTCAGTAGCTTATCAGAACTCAGTGCACTGATCCCAATGGATTGCATCCACATTCCAGAGAGCATCATCAAGTGAGTCCTCATAATTTCAAAGATTCATTAAGAAATAGTACATGTTTGGAGGGGGTGGGGGTGAAAAACAACTCAATTCTGGAATAGTGGGGAAATGGCTTATCTTACTTTTAAAGCAATATTAAATTTTCTTCAATAAATAGTTTTTTTTTTTCTATAACCTATAGATAACTGTTCTATTCTTTAAGATCCTCTTTCATGTAATCTTCTCCTGGGATTATTGATGATTGCTGATTTTTACCTTGAATCTTGTTACCACTTTGGAAAATGCATATATTTAACATTAATCAGTATATCGGTTACTCGTGTCCTTCTCTCTCTGCACAGACACAATAGGGTCTTAGCATAGCTTGGGTTTCTTTATTGTCTTATATAAAGTAATTTATCTGCATGACCCTAGGAAGACAGAAAGAAATAATTTTCTGTTTCTTCTAAATCCTTTTTTTCCCCCCATGAGTCCCTTCAGGTGCAAGACTAGGTAGAGAGTATTTGTCCAGTGCTGGGTGGGGCGGTTAGGAAAGGTTTTCCCTGCTCAGTACAGGGTAACGCACAGCAGAATCCTTGCATGGTTCTGAAGGTCTCAGGATTGTGCTGCAAAAATAAGAGTAAAGGTTAACTAAACAAGTACTTGGAGCTGGGATTTTAAAACAGGGATTCTGGAGACTGAACACTCAATTCAATGGTCCATTGTTGCAAATAATCATTGTTTTCTATGTGTCATGTTTTTACTTTCACTGTGTCTGATTCACTAGTTTTGGATTTGATTAGAATTGAGAGGGACTTAATCATCAGCTCAAAGAAAACAGACAAGTATCACCCATCTTCCTCCATCAGATGGGTAGCAAAACGGACCTCTCAACTTGGGCTTCCAAAAGAGTCAGTCCCCCACACCCCCACCCCGCCTGCCGCCACACACACAAAGGCACAGAAACTAGAAAGAAAGGATTCTCATTTAATGTGTGTCTATAAAATGCTGGGTATAATATATTTATATCATTTAAATAGTAATCATAGTAAATCCCCACTTTACAGATGCAGGGGAGATAACTTAGTAAGAAGTTAATTGTGCAAAGTATAAGTGGGAACCAGGAAGAGATGGAACTAGAATTCAAATTCAGGTCAGCCTGGCACCGAAATTCTCATGCCCCTTTCTAGTAGTTTCTTCTACCTCCCTTTAAGTGTCCTTCTACATTCAAAGCTCAGAAGTGGATGCATTTGGTTTTCCCACATACCAATATCAGGCATGAACACAGGAGACTGATTGGGCTTACGGTGGTCAGTTGGCCCGGCTGAATCAAGCAGAGTGTTCATAAGATCCTAATGATGGCTTCAGTCCTCATTAGCTTCATAGAGTTCCCACAACCAGCGCTCATCATAGCTCTGGCTTGCTGCCTCTAAAAGCTGTGCCTTTAGAGGCACTCCTACTCTTTAAATAAAATCCACTCCTACTCTTTAAATAAAAAAAGTACTGACGCACTCACCTCCTTTAATGCTGTCTCCCTTTGCAAAAGACGACAAGGACATTCTCTTTTTCAGTGGAATTGAGCATTGGCCAATTTCCAGGTAAATAAGATAACACTTCCATGGTAGGACAGAGACAATAGGTGAAAAGAGAATGGGCTTTGGAGACTTAGATTTGATCCTTCCCTCCTACCTTTCACTGTCTCTTAGACTTCAGGCAACCTATTAAAATTCTCTGAGTCTCAGCTTCAGCATCTGTAAAATGGGGACATAATTTGCATTTCATGGAACAGTCCTGAGAATTGAATGAGAACACTGTACATAAAGCATTCACAAAGCCTCCCAACACGGATCTGGCAATCTGGAATGTTATTTATTATAATCACATTGCTTTGAGAGACTCACTATCAAATGGGAAAGTTCAACTGAGAAATTAAATATACCCAGGGCATTTTTCACTCCTCTACACACATCAGTTTTCAAGGGCTCCATTTGGAAAACATTACTTCAGGAGGAAGGGTTCCATTTCGAGAGATTTTCTTCTGGAGGAAGAAATTGAGCATTCTTCATGTCCTCCTCACATGTCCATGTTTTCTTCCGTTTTCTGTAATTCATCTTCTTAGGGTGTCCTTTCTGCCATTTATATTATTAATCCTCATTGCCTCAATTTCACATTATACAAATTTCAAATTAAGCCATGGCTTCATTTTATTACTGAATAACATTCAAAGGGTCCGATGTCAGCCAATCCCAAAACCAGTACTCAGCTGAGATGGAACCTGTTATGAAAGGCTTTAAATGAAAGAAAAACTGGCCCATCCTGGAATCAAATTTATAATCATTCATTATAGTTGATCCTCATTATTTGTGGCAGTTATGGTCTATAAAGTCACTGCAAACACTTAATTAGTCAATACTGAGCTGTTTTTCCAAGGGAAAATATAGGGTTAGGTTCCTGCAAGCCTCTGGTCACAATATTTTCATCAACTTATCAATATATCATATTGCTTTATCTGTGTTTCTGTTTAAAGACACCTTATTTAGGATATGTTGTTGATTTGTCAACATTGAACTCATGGCCAACAGCAGTATAGCTCATGCCTAAACAAAGCTTATCTAACACCCGTATTTTCTCCATAAGGCACATCACAGCCTTCTTGCACTTAGGAACACTAGACAGCATTTCAGCACTATGCTTAAGGGCCAATTTAAACAGCAAAATTACCAAGAAAAACATAAAAATAAGAAAAATATGGCACCAAATAGACTATGAAAAGGACACTTGTTTATAGCATGAACCAAGAAGACCGGGCCTCACCTTGTTTGACCTCAGGTAGCAACGTGCACATTGTACAACTCAAATTTTTCCCCACCCTGCACACATCCACAAGTGACCAAAAAGAGCCTGGCATTGATTTTGGGGTTACAAATACAAGTGAACAGGCAAATTTACAAATGCGGGATCTGCAAATAATGAGGATAGACTGCATATATTAATAAATTATAAATCATTGATTGTATCTAATGAAAATACACTTTCTTCCAAAAACCAATTTGATTATTACCATCATGTATTGTTTAATGATGGGGGATGCTTTCTGAGAAATTCATCTTTAGGTGATTTCGTGGTTGTGTGAACATCACAGAGTCTATTTACACAAACCTGGATGGTGTAGCCTACGGCATGCCTACGCTATGTGGGATAGCTACTGCTTGTAGGCTACAAACCTGGACAGCACGTTAGTGTACTGAATACTGTAGGCAGTTGTAACAATGGTATTTGTGTATCTAAACATTGAAAAGGTACAGTAAAAATACGGTATTATAATCTTATGGGACCATCATCGTATATGCAGTCTGTTGTTACGTGGTGCATGACTGTCTTTGTGTAGGTTTTTTTCTCTCATTTAAAACATTTACCTGTCGTTTTTTCCATCTGTTTGCTCATTTTCCTCATGGCATTCGTTTTTTTATCCTGTAAGGTACGATGAAGAGAGATCTTATAAGAGAAGTGTGAGGTAAAATCTCCTGACCTACAGTTCACGCTGGACCCTCTGTGTGTGTACACCATTGTTTTACTCGTGGGTGACCTCAACATGCTACCAGAGCAAAAGGTCGTTGTATCCGTCCCGTGTATACCATTCCTGGTCTTTGTCCTTTGTGTAAAGCTGTTGAGGTCAACCCAGTTTGCAACTGAAACCTACTAAACCAGATACAGCCCTGACTTGGCCCAGGCTGCAAGCCGACTTTAACTATCCCCAACAGACTGACACGGATGTTTCCAGCTTTCTTCAGCCGGCATGTTTCTGATCCCCTTGCAACTTTTATATCTGCCTCTCATGAAGGAATTTGCAAAATAAACGCACGTAAACACTGAATGGGAGGAAATGACACCATATTTAATTGGAGGAGTGTGTCTCAGTGCTCCAGAGGACAGCTTTTAAAAGCATATACGCACCACTTACATTTGGCTCTGCTTTGCTGAGTGACTCTCTCATGCTCTGCTTGCTTCTTTTATGTTTTCTTTTCTACCGTGATAATTTTTGCTCATGCAGACTGGATGAAGAACTGAGGGAAGCATCAGAATCAGCTAAGTAAGACTTGGTTTTCATTTAGCAGCTGGCATGATGTTAGCTTGCATTTCAGGAATGAACTGGGAGAATCTGCATGCCTGGTGTTTTGTGCTTGCATCCCGGTAATAATGCTACGTTTTAAAAACTCCCTTTCTTCTATGATAAATGCAATCTCTGTTATTCTGACTACAATCTGTTTTTCCCCACAATCTTGGTTATCTTGAGGAATGCATTTATGACTGTCATCTAATTTTTTTAAACGTACATGCAATTCTAGGCACTGCAACAAAAGAGCACATCACAGGCACTGCTATGTATAGAGTAACATCCAGATGATCATTAGATATATGGAGGCAATAGAACCTCGCTAGTTCGTATTAATGGGGAGAAATGATAATAATTCGAAATTTGCAAGATTTTTATAGCATCAATTTCATGGCTTTCCAAAATTTAAAACAACAACAAACACCTTATTAGTGACTTGGACATATTGCCTAACTAACAGCCTCTGAGCCATTTTGATGAATAAGGGGAAAGTCCATTGCTCCCTATTGTTAAAGTATGATTTTCAAAAAAGCAAAATTATAGCTCCCATACAAATCTCAAGTGAACATATACTAATGATTTTATTCAACTGCTTTTAATGAGGGAACCAGTAAGGTGTTAAAACCAATTCGAAGATCATCTGAGAGGCTAGATATCTTTAGGCAATTTATGAAAGAATGTTTGGATGAGTTTGTTTAAGTCAGATGCAATAAACTGTGATATCAGGGTTGACTTTTCCACTGGATGGAAATTATTTGCATGTTTGCTAGACAAAAATCTATAAGTTAACATCTGCCCCTGTAGAGTTGTAAAATAGCTCAACCAATAGAAAGCCAGCCTAACTGCTCTGAAAGAATATCCAGTCATTTCCTTTTCTTGTTTCCAAGTTACAAAGAAATTTTCTGACACTACATGTTAAATGTAAACAAGTACTATTTGGAAAGTTTGCTGTGTTAAGTACATTGAGCTTCTTCTCTATTTTAAATGTTGCTTATGCTGTTAATTTTTATAACCAGCTCTCATTTTTTATAGATATTGCAAAAGCAGAAAGCCTGGATAATGTCCAAACAGCTACAAATTCTGAATAAACAAAATTTAAATAGTGAACATTTTCTGCATAGTTGTAAATGCCAATTTCTCATTAAAACACTCCATTTAGACATTTTTTCCTACAGTATATTTTTATTTCAGGTAAGCTACAGCATTACTTGTTTACAGCATGGACCTTTTGTGTTAAAAATTAAAGGAAAGGTTTTTGCTTTACAAGGTTTAGCATTAGTATAATTTGCTGTTATACTATTCCTAATTTCTTTCAAGATAACTGACACTCGTTTAGAATAACAAAAGTCAAAATAACAATTTCTTATCCTAACAAGATCTTCTTAGTCTCTAACTCAACTGTCACAAATAAGAAGTTGTGGAAGTAAGGAAGATCTAGGAATCAAGGACCTGAGTATTGATGTGATCTATCCCTTCAGCATTTATCTCAGTTCACTTTGTTTCATGAGATTCCCCACAGAGAGAAATGTCAATGAGTTTCTCCTTTAGATTTATTTTTTTTTTTAGGAATAATAACATATTTATGGAATTAGAGAATGCCATAAATGACAATAGAGAATTGTCTATTTTCAAGACAACAGATGGGGGGGGGAACATCAATAATTTTGCATACAAACAAACCCACCATAAAGTCTTATTGTCATTCTTAATAGTATCATGAAATCTTGCCTCCTTCAATAGATTTTTTTTTCCTCTCTGTATTTATACTCTTTCTGTTTAGCTACCATAGTAAAACAATTATTATTTTTGGTTTATTTGTGTAGCTTTCTTTTCTTCTTTCACATCCATCATTTTGTTCTCTTCTTTCCCCCCACCTACCCTCCCCCCAAGGTATCTAAATAGCTCAAATGGTTCTGAAAAGTCTTGATTTCCCACCTAAAGGAGGCACTATGCTTATGCCCAGTACATAGTAGATGCTCAATAAATTTATGCTGCATAAATTAATGAATGAGCATAAGAGTAAGTTCCTTGCAGTTGAACAGTGGTTCTCAAACTTTATCATGTATCAAAGTGACCTGGAGCACCTGTTAAAATGCAATATCCTGGCCCACAACCCCAGAGTTTCTGATTCAGCAGGTCTGGGGTGGGACCTAAAAAGTCTATATTTCTAACAAGTTTCCAGTGACACTGATGCTGCTGCTCTCAGGACTACACTTTGAGAATCACTGCCTGAAAGTGAAGGGCTGAATTAAAGTAGTTAGATTTGTCTTTGGAGTCTATGCTCTTGCTTTGGATTTAGTGGGTGAGCCATTGGCCTGAAGAATCCTCCCCAGTTGGTCCTTCTTCTTTTGATGAAGCAGGTGACATCACATGTTGAGGAATTGAGATGTATTCGCACATTTGAAAATGTGTAAAGGGAAAGAATTCTACTCTGTTGACCCCACAGATGATTGGAATGCCTCAGAATCCTGCCACCTTAGATCAGAAACACCTTTTCAACTACCCTTCAGCCTCTGAAATGGCCCCTAAATTCGAGGGCAGACTCTATATGATGATTTTGGGTTCCGAAAACGTGATCACTGCAGATCTATGGTTAGGAGCCAGATATACCCAGGTTCTTTTTATTGACAGATGTGCCTGACTTTCCATACGACTCTGTTAGAAAGCTTCAGGCTGGGTCTAACCAAAGGCAAATATATATTTGGTCAGGGAACAAAATGCATTTGTCGTTTTGCTTTATTCCCACCAGTGTTTTCCAGTACTCTCCCTCTCCCCTCATATACACACACCCCACCACTCAAACTGCACCCCACCTCCAGTTTACTTCCGAAGGTGGTTTGCTCAGCCAGCCTTATCTTTTCTCTAAAATCTTAGATTGCTACAGGAAAGCAAATACTTCTGAAGGATAAATCGTATACATAGAACCACTCTTATTTTGAAAATGAGGAAGAATCCATCTGCTGCCTTTGGAGTGACAATATTAAATCGTTTGCAAATCACTGTTTTCTTTTGGAGGATTACTCGAAGTTAAAAAGCAGAAAAGCTTGGTTTGGAAGATTGCCCTGTCTTTATTCCATTCCAGCTTTGCTAGGTTTTTCTAGCACACTGTCAACACTTACTTGACTGTCCTTGTTCACTAGAGTTGCCAAGCAGTCTCCATAAAAATACTAGGCCACCAGGAAAGAGGGTGGGGGGTGAGGAAAGGAAAATCCACTGTCCTGCCTGGGGAGAGAGCCGTCTGCCTTTTTCAGCAAAATACCTCTGATGTGCAAACAGATAAATTAGCTTATGAAATGATTCACATTACAAAGGCAGTGCTTGCATTTAAAAAGGATCATAGAAGCCCTTTAAATAGTGTTTGTTTGCCAATAATAAAATATTTACCAGGGGGAAAGAGTAAGAGTTGAAGTGTACCAAGTATTAATGAGGAATTACTATAAAGCAAATTTAAAATTTGTTAACAGAGGAATCACACCAGCGTGGAATATCAAAAACAGCAAATATTATACAAAAAAGCATAAACGCCATCCAAAAACTCTTATCGCATTATTTTATATGGCTGTGTTTTTCTTACTGGGCATATTCGGTTTAGGTTAATGTTAGGATTCATTTGTATTACCCGAACACAGCTCAGCTATATGGAGTGGTAAGTGTCCTGTTATTTTTCTGCAACAGCAACAGTAAGGAGAGCTGATACTGATATTTTTTTCTTTAGGGTCTTGGAAAATCCTCATTCTTGTGAAAACTGAAAGTTAATTATGTTCATGTTTAAATAAAATTAGGCTGTTTGAGAGGGATTTTCCTTTGTATATAAAGTATTTTATTATTATTTGAGGTACAAATAAAGTTTTATAATATTATGTTCTCTGAATAAGATAGATTGAAAAGTCAGGAGAAAATGAGAAAGGACAGAGCTCACTGGAGGTGTCTGAAGCTTTTAATCTTTCCTTTTTGTTTCTAAATCATGGATAATCACTGTATTTCACAACCGATGGGAAAGAATCATCTGTTCAGGTGTAGATTGGTTCAGTATTAGCAACAGACCACATTAAACAGTTTCAAATGCCCCAAATCTGTTGTGCTTACAAAGTGGTAACAGTAGAGAAAATGTTGACTACTTCCTGTTTTTTCCTTGCACTCAGAACTAGCTGCCTTTACAATGATCCAGAAATGTCTTCTATGGAGAAGGAGTAAGAATTCACCGTCAATAACAGCTATGTGGTTACTTGTAGTGTTGTATGGCTGGGTTCTGAAAGAAAACAAATCATACTAAGGATTGGGTAAACCTCATTTAGATGTTCAGCTTTCATGTAAGAGAAATTTGCCAGCTTTGCACTGTTCCATTCATGATCACCACTTAAATTTCTTAAGGACAATCTAAGTATTTACATAACATTCCATTTTTCCAATCCAAAATTAAGGAGAAAATGAATATTAGGGACAGATGTGAGAACATGTGGGCAAGAGGGATGCAACTCTGTTTTCCAAATTACATCATCCATTTTAATTAGTGAAAGTTGGAACTTCCATTTGGATTTAATATTTTGGTGGATGGGGGAGAAAATGTCCTTCTTTTGCAAAGTTTGGGAGACATTCGAGTCTGGATGGGACTGTAAGAATGACCTAGTTGGATGATTCCCACCTTATAAGAAATAGAAATCTGACACGTAGTGATTTCTCACCATGCGCCAGACTCTGTCAAAAGCTTCACACGCAGTGTCTGGTTTTAATCTTCAAAATAAATTTTATGTGGTACATTTTACGGATGTGGAAAGAGGGGCATAGAGAGATGATCTGAGCAGTCCAATATTTTACAGCTATGAGCATGGCCCAGATCTGGAATTTGAACCTAGACAGTGCAGTTCTGGGGCCAGGGGTTTTTAAATCAGAAAGAGGCAGTTTTAATGCTGAATCGGTGTGCCACCTCTGCCCTAACTGAGGACAAAACCTCTCAGCTGAGAGAACAGAGCTAATTAGTGACCACGCCAGTTTCAGGGACGAAACTGTGGTCACCAACATGCTTTTAGAGAGAACTTGGCCTTCCAACGAGGGGCTCCTAATTTGGTGTGAGTGGTGGAGAATTTAACATTGTCCTCGTTCCCAGGACTGGAGAAGGAGAGGCACAGATCAAATTTAAATGAGTCTCTGTTGTCACCTTTTGTGACAAAGGAAGCTCCTTTTCCTTGAGGTCCAAAGAGAAGTTGGAAAATCAGGGTGCGATAACTCTGCAGTTGCCATGTTGACCCTAAATCTTAAAGGAAGTTTAGGCACAAAAGCTCCAGAGAAAGTCCCAACTAAGAAGTGTACAAAGACTGAAGACTGCAGAGGGAATTTTGAAATCACACAGTTGTTTTTCTGAAGGTCACTCTGGTTGCATCTCTTTGAGATCAAGACAGCAATCAGTTCAAGCAAGCAGCCACATGAAATTCTACAAAGCAAAACTATCCCAGTCCCCCAATCTGTCATAGTACTTTTTTCAAATATTTCTTCCCTCAGCAAAACGGAGCCCCCTGAGCAGCTACCATGCCCATGGTTACCAGGCAGCGTGGAGGGCCCATCTGGAAGCCGAATTACTTGCTGGCTAGGCGCTGCTACATCTTGGGGCTTACCCACTCCTTTGCCTGCCTTGTATGTTTTGCTCCTCATTCGTACGTAGGGCTGTTTTCTTTGGGAAGAGGGCAAACATTGCTTCCCGTTTGGGTTCATTCCAGGGCTGGGCATGGAGGAAGGAGGAATGCTGCAAACTGTGAATGTAACTTCCTACTTCTCAGAAGAACATGTTCTTCTCCAGGCTTTCCTTCCTTCAGTCCCCTCTTTCCTAAGCCCTTACCAGGCGTGTGGTCAAGGCGTGGAGAACGAGATCCAGGATGAGAGGCAGGAGTAGCCAAGAATTTTTTTGGCTGACTTCCAGCCCCGGATTTCTGGCTTTCTTTAGTACTAGAATGAGGGGCTTCATTTACCTCTCCCTGGCTTCTGTCTACTACAAGCCATCAGGGACAGGGAAGAATTCTGTGTGGAAGCATTTTACACCTTCGGTAGCTGGTGTTGAATGGACAAACTGCAAAATAAGCAAAGATTCTTGCAAGGGGCTTAGTTAGGCCAAGAATAAACTGAAATGTGTGTTGATACCATGGTGGCCTCTTGTTTTGCTCAGAGAGAGAAGGGAAGGTTATGCTCAGCTCCACCCTCTTCCTACATAAAATGAAAAATGCAAAGGCGCATATTCATCATTAAGCAATATTGTCATACACTTTGTAAGGGACCTCATCCAATACACGTTAGGAGTGAAATGGCCTATTGCAAAATTATCAGAAGGTTGCTCTGTCTCACTGCAACGCTAGCTATGGAAAACTAAGCTCATCTGCCCAAAGATGAAGGATATTCAATTCCGATGAAAGATAAATTTTTTATTTCAAAAAGGATACTATTTTTAAAAGTAGCCCTGGATGCTTATCTCCTTCACTTTGAGGTTTGGATTTTATTTATTTATTCAATTATTAAACTTACAACATGCCTTTTTAATACTTTTACATGTATTTTTAGAAGTATAATAACCAAACATGGTCCTATTTGGGGAAATTTGAAATAGCAGTATTGTTAGGAGCTTCATTAACTCCACAAGATAGCTGCTGTCTCAAAAATTAATCTTCTGAATGGTTTCCTGTATTTACTTATAAGAAAATAATTCACTTTTGACTATCTCTTGTTTATTCTATAAACTGGGTAAATAGGTCTCAGTCTTTCAGCGTTTTTGTTACCAAAAGCTGAAGGGATGAATTAAACTCTAGACAGTTTACCCAAAAAAGTCAGTATGAAAAATAAAGTGTTTTGTGATGGGCATCTTGGCATAAGTGTTGGTTCAGATTTTTATCAGGAGCCCAGATGGTGCAACAAAGTGACCATTCACTTTAAACTTCACAAGATGATTTCAAATATTCTGCCCCTTGTTCATGCTTTTTAGATAATGTGCCACAAATTTTGGTTTAGTAAACATTCTCTTGGTTTGTGAGAGAAACTGAGCCAACACCGTGAGAGCAAGAATAAAATTCCAATCACCAAATCAAACTTACTACAGACTTCTGGGAATAACTGCAGCCAGGAAGTACAATTTAGGAACAAAAACAAGATTAAAAAATGACCCATCTTGTAAAGGTATGTAAGAAAAAGATCTAGAGGTCACAGTGGATAAAAAGAGAACACCTCTAAAGTAAAATTCTGCACGTAAGAAAACAAATCAGATGCTTGAGGGCATAAAAAACAGATTCATATTCATGTTGAGTTGGCCTCCCAAAGAAGACAAGATTATTGCAAATAGAATAATTTGCAAAGAGATATATATTTTCTCATTTCAAAAAAATACTGAGATACTACTACTACTAATAAGAGACATTACAGTATGTTGGCTATGTACAATTAAAAACCTTTAGACTAAATTTTTAGCAAGCTGTAAAAGAGATTTGATTGTTCCATTTTACTGATACAGAAATGGAAACATAGAGAAGATAGGTGATTTGGCCAAGTCCCCACAGCTAGTAAGTGCTGGAATTGCGAAGGATATTTTAAAAGAAAAATACTTTATTACTGTAAACTGGATGGGCGGCAGCGTAGGTTATCTATGGCTTTATTTGCAAAGCTACCAGAAGAAATACTGCTCAGCTGCTGCAAATTCCCCAGGTAAAGCACAGTAACCTTTGCAACATACAGGCTTATGGCTCAAGGGGGCAGAGATAAGCAAAATCTGCAGATACTTCCCAAATTACCCTTTTCAAACAAACCATTTCTCTGTTTTCATGACTGAAATTCTTCCTCTGACTATTCGCTGGCGTGTTCTCTTCTCGAGTGGTTGTGCTAGAAAGCTGTGCTCTGCTCACAAACACGTGATTTAAGGGAGTTCTACTTATTCCCTAGGTATTTGGAAACCCACTAGACAGTCTTAAAAACAAGATTTTCTTCAGTTGTAAAGATCCACCTTATTAAGTTAGGCTGACCCGTTTTAGTCAAATCCTTCGGCTCCTAGAAAATGGTTTTTGTGGGTTTTTTTTTTCTGTTTTGTTTTATTGTTTACCATTTCTTACTATTTAGCACTTGTCAGATATTACTTATTTCAGGCAGATCATTTGTTTGCTTCACAAGGAAAGGCCATTTGGTAAAAACAGACAGATCTTTTATTTCCGAAATGCAGTAATATTCCTTATCTTAATTGATTTTAAGAATGTGCCTTAACATGAGTCTTGTTTCCCTGGATCATTTTGAAAAGGTGTAAAATGCTTCCAGAAACAATTTTGTAAAAATAAACAGATTCCGTGTTTTACACAAAAGCTTGGCAACTAGGGGAAGATTGTGTTTTAGCAGATTTTTCTAGCATAAGAAACTTGCATGATTTATTTTCAGTAAGTCCTTTGAGAAAAAAAGCAAACACATGCCACCCAACTCATTAAAAATGTTTCTCATTTAGTTTCTCATGTTTCTCTCTCCTTTTTTTTTTTTTTTTCTTTCTTTTCCTCATAGTATTGACTTGAAGCTGAAAGAAAAGCCCTAGTTGGCCATGCTGGAAGAGAAGGACGCCTTTCTCCTTCGTGGTTCTGTTAAAAAATATCTACCTGGAAGAGACAGGGCTGATGTTACCTTTTTCCACTTTGCACTACCTGGTGCCATTCTAAATTTCTAAGGGGTAAAATAGGAAGTGAATTTGTTTACTTTTAACATGTTTTATGAAATTGTGTGTCCTTTCCTATTTTGCCAATTATGTGCCTCAAAGACTTTAGTTGAACCTTAGCAAGAAGGTAGGACGTTCCACTTCAATATTTCACTAACACTTGGTGCAGTGGTATTTCATCCCTTAGACCAGTGTTTGCCAGGAAGGTACCTCTAATCCATGTTAGGTGTGAGTGGATATGTTTCCATAGATTAGCTGGATTTCTCCTTGGTAATTGTCTTAGGTTAAAGTACACAGGGCTCAACTCTCACCGGGAAAGTTGCCCCCATGTAACTCCACTTAATCCTAAACCTGCTTAGGGCAGCCACAAACCAGACACCAGTGTGAAACCGTCATCCTCTAAGTACTCACTTTGTTCTTGCTCATGTGAATCTCTTTTAATCTCTCAAAGGGAAGCCAGGCTTTTGAACTCACATCAATTTTATTTTAGTTATCAAGTTGGGCATCATGTTTTATGTGGATTGGTCTTTTTTAAAAAAAAATCATCATTTCTCCAATGAATGTTGATGACCTCCACATTGCAAAACCTAAGGATCAGTGTCGCATGTTTGGTATCTGTCTCCCTTTCAGGCCGTAAACTTTGCTCAAGATGTTACATTGTAAGTGCCAAGAACTCAGTGTAAGGTGGCCTACTCAAAAATTATCTGGTAACATTCAGTTATCCGAATTTCTCTATCACATGTATTATAAAAGGAGATCTTTTTTAAACACTCTAATCAGATTACAGGCTTAAAAATAAATTCAAGTTTGTACTATCACTTACAAGATATTTTCATATGCCCTTTAACAATGCCAACATGATTTCAGATCTGTAGATCTCTAGCAGAGGGGCTGGCAAACTACAGCCAAATCTGGCTCACCACCATAAGCTGAAAATGGTTTTTACATTTTTGGTTGGAAAAAAAATTTTTGAATATTTCATGGCACGTGAAAATTATTCAAATTTTAGCATCCATATATAAAGCGTTATTGAAACACGGCCACACAAATTTGTTTTCCTACTATTTGGGGCTACTTTCACACTGTAACAGTAGAGTTGAGTAATCGCAAGAGACCATATGGCCCACGAAGCCTAAAACATTTAGTATCTCTGCAAAAAAGTTTGCCGACCCCTGCTCTAGTAAATTCATCCTTTCTCACTCCATCTCCCATTTGTATGTAGATAGTTTCTCTAACAGAATGGACAGATAAGGCTACAAAAAAACTAATTTTTGTCAGAAATTTTTGACATCCAGAAGTGGTCAAATATACTACATGGCCTGCTGAAAAAGACAAGGCGCCCTCGCCATGAAAGCACAGCTCAGGTTGTGTTGCGAGACCCAAGGTGAGGCCTTCTTAGAAGCTCCTCTGTAGCTATTTACAGGTGTTGCCGAAGTCTTCGCTTCACTCTGAGAACGTTTTTTAGTCTCCAGGGTCTCCTATTACAAATAAACTGGCAGAAATGCAAGTGAAGTGGAGAGAGTCACCATCGTCTCATGGTGGTAACTTCATCTGGAAGAGCTGTCTAGGACACCTTGAGCCCTGGGTACAAGTAGCCTTGAACTGCTTTGAAGTAGAACAGGTGGTTGACTTTCTCTGACCTCATTTGCTTCACGTCTCCCCACCTCCTTCCACACATACACTCAGGTCAGCTCTCTTTCCTCCTTAAGCCTCCGTGGTTATCCATTTTCCCCTCTTGGTTTTTTGAACTTAGTATCTTGTCTGTGTGTGCTATTGGATCTCCTTCTTCATAACATCTGGCTTATCTGATAAAAAAAACCTAGAGCCCACCCTCTCTCACAGCCCGCCTCCACTTTTGGAAGCCCAAATTATGCCTCTCCCAGAACACAGTGCTGACATAAATACAGTGACCCAGTATTCTGGTGTGTATACATATGTACCACTCTCGCTCAGTAGTGTCCCATTTTGGAAAATGAATTCCGTGATCACTCTAGTCACAGGAAGTAATGAAGATCCAATGTTCAGTTCGGTGGTACAAACCTGAGGGCATTGGTCTGTTCATAGAGGGCTCTTGTTACAGCCAACCAGACACAGCAACAATTTTACCATTCATATTTTTTTTTTCTGAACTTGTCCAGCCCATTTATGGAAGACCACTCAGGTTGAATGCTGTTTGAAGCTTCATCTTCCTACACAGAAATTATGAGCATCTTGCCCAATCGATGATTTTCTTCAGGCTGTTCTATGGTCTGCATACCCACTCTGATATTTAGGCATCTGCTATTTTATTATCTTAAAAAGATAAATTAATTTAATTGCATGTGCTAGAAAAAAAGCTACCATGTAAATTCAATCCAAGTAAATAGAATCATAGCCAAATCCTGAAAAAATAATCCCTAAGCAGATAGGTAGACCTATGTAAACATTCACATCATTCAGCTATCTAGGCCTCGCATTCTGAGCATTCTTGCTTTGGTTCTGACTTCTGGGAACTGTGTTGCAATTTTCCTGTAGATTTGTAGTGAAGGGAACCAAGGGGTCATTGGGGCATACACATTGTTTTCCAATGTGGCAATTGCTCTTTGCCTAGCTCCTTGATTAAGAGAAAGAACAGAAATCTGCACAGAAGTTACTGTCAAGGAGGGAGAAAATTTCTTTGAGGGCAATGCTAGGTGTGGAAGAAAACCCTGAAGTCCCTGTTGAAGCCATACAATGTTTTGTGGGGTTACCCTCTAAGACATACCCTGAGATACCTGAGGAAGTCACTACTCCTAGCCTTTGTTATTAAGATACCGTTTTAAGTATTCAGTTATGGTACTATGTTTGCAACTCTCGTCTTATCACAATGCCTCAGTAGTTTGCTCCCTTAGAAACATTTAGATGTGCATAAATTAATCTTTTATATATTTAAAGGTTTTTCTATCATGTATTTGATTGCTCAGAAGAAAGTATCTATTAGATTTTGTTTTGGTAAATAAATTCTCCCTAAATAATGTGGATTAATTAATAATATAAAAATATGTAATGACACGATATATCTATATAGGCTCTCTGTATAATTCAGAAATAAAAATTGATTCCACATGCTATGGGCTTCTTTCTTTGAGTCAGCAAGAATCTTTCTCTGGCTTCACTTTGCAGCCGTTTTCTCAGGACATCAATCTAGCGTGGCACTTGGCACAGAGGACTGTATACGCTTTGGCTTTCCCAGTCGCCCAAACTTTATTCTCTTTTGTCTTTCATGCCTCGAAGGGCAATGCACTAAGCTTTCATAATGTGTTGTGTACTCTTTGGATGAGCAATTTCTCACTTAGGAAATGTCTCCATGTTTCATGGTTATTTGATTTTGCCAACTTCCTCTTTTGCTTGCCTTTTTATGACATATATTTATTTTTAAATTAAAATGTATTAAAGTACATTTTATTTTTAGTTGGTTTTTTTTTCCATTTTTACAACCATCAGACAAAACCAGAGTTGGAAATAACCACTGTGCTATTTTTTTTAACGGAATAAGCAAATGTGTACCCCTGCCTCTAAGAATGTTGTTAGACTAGAGACTAGCCAAATAAGAAGTTGCTCTATACAAAGTGAGACATTGCATGTTCTCATGATCTAGGAATGAGTTCTGGTGAATTCTGTCCTCTACCCAAGGAAGGAAAGCAGAAGAGAAGGCTGGAAGTAATTGCAGGCAGATGAGGCACATGCTACTACAAGGGGTACTGTTAGATTCATTCCGTACCTAACTATGGAGGCAGAAATTGGAGGCTAGGTGTCCAGCACTAGGGGAAAGGATGGGTAAAATGTGGTGACTGCACACTGTCATGTATACACAGTTGTCAGAAGAAATCTACATGTTCACGGAGCAACACTTAAGTCATAGAGAAGAGTGGAAAAAGTAAGAATGAACTCAATGTTTACAGCATAGCACCGTTTATAAAACTTTCAAACATGCACACACAAAACAAAGCTACATATTATACAAAATCCTTTCATATTTAAGGACTTAACACACTCATTGGAGTGAGCATAGGGTGTGGGGATCAGGGGTAAAGTTGGGAGCCTAATTAAAAATCAAAATCATAAGGGGCCTTTTGTAGGCTGAAGTTAAAAATAAATAAAATGAAGAGAACGTAAACGTTCAGCTGGGACTTTCAGTCACAGATCACAGAAAGGCTGTGTTAGAGCATGTTGGGTCCCCAGGGGGCTGTTGCCCTCCACAGCTTCCCTTGGACATGTGCCATGTCCCTGCGTTGGCCGCGTCAGTGCACTGCCACTTGCCAGGAGCCCGCCCTGGGTTGCATCATCCTGTACAGTCATGGAGCTTTCAATTAAGCTGATGCCTTTTGACACATCAATCTGCACACAGCTGTGGGCTTTATTTCATGTATTAATATTTATTTATTTATTTAAAAACAGAATCTCACTGTGCTACCCAGGCTGGAGTGCAGTGTGACATAATCACAGGTCACTGCAACCTCCAACTCACAGGTTCAACCAATCCTCCTGCCTTGGCCTCCTGAGTAGCTAAGACTACGGGTACACGCCACCACATCTGGCTAATTTTTTAAGTTTTTGTAGAAATGGGGGGGGTCTCACTATGTTGCTTAGGCTGGTCTTGAACTCCTGACCTCAAGTCGTCCTCCCGCCTCGGCCTCCCAAAGTGCTCGGATTACCCACGTGAGCCACCACGGCCAGCCTATGGGCTTTGGAAAGCAAGGAGACTGCCTTATGAGGCTAATTTTCCTAGATAGTTTCATTCCTATTCATCCAAAATAACTCTCTTTAACCAGGCAAAATTATTTCCTCTTCGATATCTAACTATTTTAATGATATTTAGATGGCAGACACTCATAACTGCTATCCGTTGTCTCTCTAGCCTTACCCCTGGCAAGGGACCCACAGCCCTTGACATCTGATCATGCCGTCCTTGTGAAACTCCTCCCCCTCAGACTGGGGGGCTGAATTACCGTTTTCCCCTTGTGTTCAGAATCTATCGCTACATCAACAAATTACAGTCGATTCTCATTATCCACACTAGCTATGTCCTCTAAAGTTACCGAGAACACTGAATTAGTGGACGCTGATCCATGGATCCTGGGGGAAACACAGGGTTAGGTTTCTGGGAGCCTCTGGCCACGACATTTTTGTGAACCAATGAACATTCAGGCTTGTTTTATGCTTGTTTCTGTTTAAAGATTCCTTATTTAATATATATTGTTGATCCGTTAACGTCAAATTCACAGCCAACAGCCTGAATGTAATTCAGGCCTGAATGAAGCTTCTGTAACACACATATTTTCTCCATAAGGCCCGTCGCAGCCTTCTTGCATTTAGGAACGCCAGGCAGCATTTCATCACTATGTTCGGGGGCCATTTTAAAAGGTGAAATCATCAAAAAAAAAAAGAAAAGCACAAAAATGTGGGGAGAAAAGGAACTGAATAGACTGTGAAAAAGACATTTGTTCATGAAAGCCGGAGCAAGAAGGCAGAGCCTTGCCTTGCTCGACCGCAGCTGGGAGTGTGTATCTCAGGCAATTCAAATTTTTTGCTGCTCTGCACATCTGTAAGTGTGAAAGTGCTGAGTGTTTATTTTGGAGATACAAACATATTTTGGTAAGCAGGCAAATTTGCAAGTATGGAATTCGTGAACAATGAAGATCAATTGCATCCCAAAACTTAGTGGCCTGAAACAACACACATTTATTATCTCGGTTTCTGTGAGGTCCTCCACTTCAGGGTCTGTCCCAGGCACAACCAGGGTGTTGGCCTGGATTTCTCATAAGACTCAATCAAGGTTCAACTGGGATGGAATCTGCTTCCAAGCTCACTCACAGCGTGGTTTGCAGGCTTCACTTTCTCGATGGTGGTTGGACCCAGGGCTCATTGCTTGCTGGCTGCCAGCTGGAGTCTGCCCCTAGGGGTCCCTCCAACACGGCAGCTTGCTTCATTGACATCAAGGAGAGAGATCACTAGCAAGACAGAAGCTGCAAATTTTCGTAACCTAATCACAGAAGTGACATCCCCTCCCTTTTGCTCTATTCTGTTGGTTAGAAGCAAGACGCAAGATCCACCCACACTAGGTGGGAGAGTATTGCACAGGGTGACATATCAAAAGGTGCGGATCACTGGAAGCCATCTGGGAAGGCTGCCTCCCAGATTGCCTTCTGCAAACTCTTCTTTGAGCTTCTATTTCTTTTCACCTAGTAATGAAGGTGTTTCTTAATGTTTCTCTTTTCTTTGTTTTTTCTGCTGTTTCTGCATGACCTCAACTAGCACATCTACTCAGATTTTCTGAATCCTGGTTGCAATGTAAAACTCCAACCCCCACTATCACTTACTCAAATCTCTGTGCCCCCTCCTATCTCTGGGAAAAAAAATAAATAAATCCTCTCTTCCCTGAGCTGAGGAGACCATTTCTCTACTATCCCATTGTCTTAGAAATCACACAGACTGGGATTCCCCCTATCGGGATGGGTCACCTCCTTCCCAGTGGAAGACCTGGGCTGCCTTTCATTGGACTCGTTTGGAAGCCTAACTCTGAGCCAACCACTATTACTGGAGGAGTGGATAATGTAGATTATTTGAGCCTGGATCATATGCTTACCCTTAGAGAGAGGGTAGAAATTAGCCCCAAGTGAGTCACAGTGAGGCAGGAGAGAGGTGAATTGGAAAATTCCAAAGGAAAATTGCTGTTTCCAAAATGCAATGGAATTAGATGCTGGGCAGGATCAAAAGATGCTTGGTTAGGGCATCTGAGTTGGCCTGGAAGCCTAAGCAGGATATTGGCAGGGAACACAGGTGCAGAGGGCATCATAGGCCTGAAAGAGACAGAAAGACGGGCTCCAGAGCCAGCCATCGCTGCGCATAGTGGGGGCAGCAGAAGAAATCATGCTGCCCCCCACCCCTCTGCAGGTGGAGTTTAGTTTTCAAGGTTACTTTAATCAGATGGGGAGGATCGTGGAGGGGACCCTAACCTCTGCCTCCGCCATACATACTGAATAACACTGACATAAGCCACTGAGACCCACAAAAACTCCCCTGCTTGTAAAACTCAACAGAGAAGGGATTTCCAATGATTGCAAATATAGAATACATTTGTACGGTTTATGTTAAAATTATTTTCTCACTAGAAAAATAATTTCTAAAACTCCATACTGGTTATTCATCATTTTCTTATAAACAGAATGAAGAAATCTTGTTTAGTATTTGTCCTTTGTCATCATTAGAAGTAACTCACGATTTTCTTTTCATTAAAAAGTACAGAAGAGTAGAAAGAAAAGGAAAGAAAACCAGAGTCTCCCCTTCTCTACCACACACCAGCACAAGTAACATTTGGCAGGAACCTGGCGTTTATGTGAGATACTCAAGATCGTGCAGCTGGAGAATGAGAGAACTGGGGCATAAACAGACCCAGGGGTCCTTGCACGTCTGAAACTTTCTGATGGTCATTGATGGCTCTTTTATAATCAATTCTCTCTCTCTCCCTCTCTCTATCTCTATGTATACACACACACACACACACACACACACACACACATATATAAAGCTTCATTTTCTTTTCTGTTTACAGAAAAGTTATATATGTATTGAGGGAGAAAAAACAAATCAGAAATTGTAGAAAGAAGGTAAAAATCACCCAGTCTCACCACTCAACCATATCATTGTTTGTAAACACATTTTTAAAAAAAGCTTTTCAGATGTATTTCTAGGAATTACACATACATGTATTTATGTGTGTGTATATAGATATAGGGAGAGAGATATAGATGTTTTACATAATTTGTGTTCTGAACATCTTTCCATGTCCAAACTTCTTTTAAATAATTTCCTAGAACTAGAGAAAAACAATCCTGAGCCACAGGAAAGACATATACATCTTAAAGGGACAGAGAAAGGACTCACTACTGTAAGCCCTTTTTTAGTAAATACTCTAAGAAAGGGTGGTCAGGGGCCTATCACCAGGTGTCGGCTAGAGCAAATATTGAATTCTTCTGACAGCCTTGAGCTATGTCCAGCAGGCACTTTAAAGGGGGCTGGGGTCATCCCAGGCATGCGGCCTTGAGCTGTTAGACACTAGGTTAGTGTTTGTGTAAGTCTTTTAATGTAGGGAGAGTGGTGGACAAACTTATTTGTGCTGAGAAGTCTGTAGCTTTTGCAGGCCAAGGTTGAGGCCTAGTCAAGAAGAGGACTCAGAAGAGTTGGGATAGAGTTTGGCCAGAAGAGAATCTTTGCCAATGGTCACCACATTGGACTTTGATATCTTTTAAATCTTGACCATTCTGACAGCAAGAAAAAGATATCATTGTTTTTATTTGCATTTCCTCAAAACTAGTAAAATTGAATATCTTTTATATATTTTTTGTCCTCTGTATTTCTTCTTCTGTGGATTAACTATTTATGTCCTTAACTCATTTTTCAGTGAACATAGCTATTTTTTATTTACTGATTTGTAAAAGATGATTTTTTTTAGCTTGAAAATTCAAAAATTTTTCTTAATACATTTGGCATTTACTAACCTAGCCTTTCAGCCTAGGCAACACAATGAGATCTCATCTCTATAAAATATTTTTTTTTTAATTAGCCAGGCATGGTGACATACTTGGTAGGCTAAGGCAGGAGGATCACTTGAGCCAGGAATTTGAGGTTACAGTAAGCTATGAATGGGCCATTGCACTCCAGCCTAGGTGACAGAGTGAGACATTTCTCAAAAGAAAAAAAAAAATACTTAACCTACACCACATTTCTACATCTCAAATACTGTTTCTGTGCCTGTAATTATCAAATCGAGAAAAATGCTGAGCACCAAACTCAGTCAATTGCTCTACTCTCTACCCCAACACTTTGTCCCTGAGGCTCTCTGAAACTAGGAGGCCACTCTGGCTCCTAAATGCATGTCCAGAACTCTGGATCCCGGATAATAGAACAGATCGGCTGTGCTTCTTTGAGCTCTGGGCAAACCTAAATTTCTGACTACAAGTGTCTTCCTCTCCTTTCCACTCTCCTCCTGAGGCTAGAGAGGCAAAACACAGTCAATTATGCTGTGATAGAATGCAAGTCCATCTCAAAAAGCTATCTACTCACATTTTTCTCCTGCTTAACATTGTTATGGATAGATGGCCCTAGATTCTGGTTTACAGATCTGTTAGTTTAATGGGTTCACAGCCATGGAGAAGAATACGGAAAGGACATAGTTGAAGGACTGATTTGATCCACCTCTGTCTCATGTTAAAGAGATTAGGAGGTGCTTTTGAGTTCACCAGGGAAGATGGCAGACACCAAGGACCAACCTTCTATTATAAAAGCCCAGCTCTCTTGAAAGTCACAAAAAAAGTTGGTCTTCCCAAGTCACTCCTGAGGAACACTGGAATGGCCAATGAGTTCTGGAGAAAAAAATAGCCTCGCCCCCAACCCCCACCTTCAATAAGTGGAGATATTCCATAAATAAAAACATGTAACACAGGAAGACTTTCTCCAAACTGAGAATAGGTTAAGGGTCAACACATTGACCTGAGGTTTGGAGAACGTGGCATTAGTAAAACAACGTTGACCAAGCAGGAAATAAATTGATTAATAAATTTAACACCTGATAATATTTACTTTCCTTGTAATCCATGTACAGCTGCCAATTTCCCTTATCTTTCCTGGTCTCTCCAGTGTAAAATGAGCTAAGGGGTCAAGAGTAACTGTCATAGCAGTATTTGGTGAAGAGATATCTTTTGACCACTAGAATGACTTTGAGATTGGAAATCACTTAGGATATAAGTAAGGGAAGTACAAATAGAAACTCTTGCTATGTTTCTAATTTTATTTTATTTATTTATTTATTTATTTATTTTTGAGACAGAGTCTTGCTCTGTCTCCCTGGGTAGAGTGCAGTGGCATCATTGTAGCTCACTGCAGGCTCAAACTCCTGGGCTTAAGCGATCCTCCTGCCTCAGCCTCCCCAGCAGCCGGGCCACAGTGCCAGGCTAATTATTCCAGTTTTAGTAGAGATGGGGTCTCGCGCTTGCTCAGGCTGGTCTTGAACTCCTGACCTCAAGCTATCCTCCCACCATGGCCACCCAGAGTGCTAGGATTACAGATGTGAGCCACCATGCCCAACCATTGTTTCTAATTTCAATTTTCCCCCAGAGTACGTATTTTAAAAATTTTAAGTGTACATGTGTTTATTACAAAAATTTCAGACAAAGACTTATGTAAAGGAAAGTCTCCTTCTGTTATTCACTTATTGTTATGTTGTTACAAATGACTCCAAAACTGAGTGGCTTAAAACAACACCATTTATTCATCTTTCTCACTAATCTACAATTTGGGTGGGACTCAGGAGGGAATAGCTCACCTCTGTCCCACACAGCATCTGCCAGGCAGCTGGGCCAGGGGCTAAAGGATCCACCTCCAAGAAGTCTGACTAACATGGATGGTGAATTGTTTAAAATGTTAGGCAAATTTGAAGTTTTGATTTTCCTGAAGATATAAATTATCCAGATAGTTTTTAAAGGAAAATGAAAGTTGTAAATAAAAGAAATAAAGTAGCCTACTCTCACTTGGAAAATACAATTTTCAAAAAAGTTAAAAACATGACTTTCATGCAAAGTGAAGACATCAAAAATTTATTCAACTTACCAGGCAAGGTGACTCGTGCCTGTAATCCCCATACTCTGGGAGGCTGAGGTGGGAGAATTGCTTGAGGTCAGGAGTTCAACACCAGCCTGAGCAAGAGTGAGACCCTATCTCTACTAAAAATAGAAAGAAATTAGCTGGACAACTAAAAATATATAGAAAAAGTTAGCCGGGCATGGTGGCACTCGCCTGTAGTGTCAGCTATTCAGGAGGCTGAGGCAGGAGGATTGCTTAAGCCCAGGAGTTTGAGGTTGCTGTGAACTAGGCTGATGCCACAGCACTCTAGCCTGGGCAACAGAGCGAGACTCTGTCTCAAAAAAAAAAAAAAATTATTCAACTCATTAATTATGTTAAGCGAGATATTAAGACTGGTTAAAAGGACAAAAAACAATGAGAAATAACATCAGGAATGTTCAAATGCATTATTTGCTGATAGATGCAAAATCAAGCACTATCCAATACAGCAATAAAATGTAATGTTTAGAGTTGTCGTTTCTACTGGTGCAAATCAATTATATGTCTACTGAACAATATTCATTTCTGGGGAAATCACCTCCATTCTTCAGCCTTAGTCCATAGACAGATGGAGTTGTCCCTACAGAAAGCCTTATTGTGCAAGATGGGCATGTGACCCAGGCCTAGCCAAGAAAAGCATCCTGTTCTCCCAGTGACAGACTCGGAGATGGATGCGTGACCCAACTGGAACCCAAAAGACACAGTACAATTTGGCAGGGACTTTTGGGAAAGCTGCCACATTTTCAGGGGCACTTGTGTCTGGAAGGTTTTAGGTCTGAAGTTGCTGACAGGCATCCAGCCGCCACGAGAAGCCTGAAAATGCAGCAGCATAGAATAAAAGAGACAGACAACAGAGGAAAACAGCATCCTGATGACTTTAATTGAGCCCTGAATCAACTGTGCTGCCTGACGACAACATTAAACCCAGGCTTTTCTGTTATGTTAGTCAATATGCTTCCTTTATTTTTCTTTGCTTGTTTAAGCCAGGTAAACTGATTCCAAATGATTCCTGATTTCTTCTTTCGTGCTAGCCCACTAAAAACGTATTCACTTCTCTGGGCTTCTGTCTCTCCTTCTGTAAAAGGAATAAGTAATACCTACTACGACGAATTGTAAAGATTAAATAAATAATAAATAAAAATATAATATACTTTATAATACCAAGGTAAAAGAGACATCATGTAGCTTAATTTTTCTACATTAAATTACATCTGGTTCTATCCTCCTGCTATGGTCTGAATGCTGATATCCCTGCCAAAGTCATATGTTGGGACCTAAGACCCACTGTGATAGTAATAAGAAGTGAGGCCTTTGGGAGGTGATTAAGTCATGAGGACTCTGCCCCCATGGATGGAAGTAGACTCTTATAAAAGGGCTGGAGGGAACTATCTGGGCCTTTTTGCTCTTCCACCTTCTGCCATGTGAGGACGCAGCAAGAAGGCCAGTGTCTTAATCTTAGCATTCCCAGCCTCCAGAACTATGAGAAATAAATGCTTATTGTTTGTAAATTATCTACCGTGGTGATTTTGTTATAGCAGCACAAATGGATTAAGATGATACACCCATTTACTAAGATCAAAGACTCCTAATATCAGTCATTATGGGGGCTCTTTTACTCTTCACTAGTGAAATCTGTCAAAAATTGCCTAAGAAAGATTGTTTGGTCTTTGGTATACCATGGTTGCTACCGGGATATTCATCGTCCAAGACCATATGGTTCATTTAAAGACAAGTGGCCCCATGGCCTCTTTGACATTTAGGGGATCTGGCAACTTTCACGTAGCTCATGAGACTATGGTGTTTGATATTCAGTGTCTCCAGCAAACACATCTGCTCACTCCATCAGAAGTCCTGCTGCCTCCTAATGCACTTCTGAATAGGAAATTGATGGCTATGGATTCCTCTACTCACATCTCCTCAAGTCCCTGGAGTGCTGCTAGCCTTGGGTGGCCCCTTGTCTTTGAACTCAATGACTCCATCTTTAGACTCTATCTTCTCCTTCTAAAAACCACCTGGCTAAATTCACCTCCCACACAAGAGCCTAGATAGAGCTTTATAACAGTTGGCTTGTGACTTTACTTTGAGCTGGGAAACACAAAAAGTCATTAACAGCCTGTGATAGGCAGCTTTCAAGAAGACTCTCAATAATCCCAACCTGCTGGCATCATGCCCTTGTATGATCACCACCTATGAGTGTGGGTTGGACGCAGTGACTCACTTCTCACACACAGAATACAGCAAAAGTGCTAAAATGTCACCTCCAAAATTAGCTTATAAAACATCAGTGACTTCTATCTTGTTTACCCTCTCTCTTTTTCCCCCTCACTGCTCTGAGGGGAACCAGCTGCCACACTGTGAGCTGTCCAACCAAGAATCCCACATGGCAAGGAACTGATATCTAGGACAACAGCCTGAGAGGACTTGGGGCTTGCCAAATGCTGTGTGAGTCTGGAAACAGATGGATCCTCCCCAAGATATGCCTTGTGAGGACAGGAACTCTCGCCAAACCTGAGCTCATCCTTGTAAGAGACCCCGAACCAGGTAGCAGTTGATGCCTGACTCACAGAAACCATGAGATGATAAGTATTTCTTCTTTTGAGCCACTAAGATTTGGAATAATTTGTTATGCAGCAACAGATAACTAATACATGGCCTCTAAGATGAGCAGCCCAAAATTTCCTGAAAAAGAAGATAAAATTGCCTTTTCCTCCTTTTGAAGATCTTATTTTGGGCAGGGAGTAGGAAACAGCACTAAATAGCTTTTAAATTATCTTGTGACAAATGAAAATCATCTAAGCAATGTAGGTAGATGGAACAGAAATCCCTGCAGAGGGAAAGTTCCACCTCCTGTCATAGTCCAACTCTGCCCACATTGAAGAATGGGCATGCTCCCTAAGCTTCACCATCCCAAACCCCCCAACACAAGAAGGGAACAGAGCCCAATGCTCAGAGGAGAGGTGGGGGCACAGCTGCCACAAGTCCTTAAACTGCTCCTTGGCCCCCCCTAAAGAAACTCAAACCTGTTCCTGTGACCTCAAGGAAATAATAAGCTGACTTTGGCTTGGGCTTCCAGAGCTAGTGGAATTTCTAGATGAAAGTATTCAAAGGCTAGAACTCTTTTTCCTATCATGGGACTCTGCCCTAAACCTGAAGATTCTGGTACAGTTCTCAGAATTAAAGCCTGCCATGAAGGCTGCCTCCAGGGATATGAGCCCCTTACACAGCGTCCAACACCAGAGCGTAACTTGTGGTCCCAGAAGTTGGGCTCTGGAGGGACTCTGGACCACCCCTGAGGTGTCAACTCATGCATGCATGGTGTTCTCCTGACGCTAGGTGTGGGGTGGGAGTCCTGGCGTTGTATAGCCTCAGGGAGCTCCGTTGCTGTTATATCTAATGTCAGCAACACCTGCTGCGGCACAACTTTGTGCAAGATGAATGACAGCATCTAGGTTTATACCACACTGCGAGCCCTCAGTGTGAGCACAAAGCATTTGAAAATGTTTGCTAGACAAAAACGTCCTCATCTTCCCACCATTATCCAGCCAATGAATTTCCTTGCTTTTGTGAGTCCTCTTGTTTCCCCATATGGGCAAGAGTTGGGGTAGGGGAAGGAACACAGTGCTGAAGCACCTGTCCTGGTCACTTCTCCTCTCCATTTGGGACAGGTCTCGTGCCAGCTGCAGTGAGTGGAAATCCAGTCTGGCTGTGGCCATGGAGGTAGGCAAAGTACGGTACCCAGCAATGACTTCCTGAAGGGCTCCAGGCCAGGCTCTGAGGTGTTCACCTAACCTTTGGTGAAGCTCAGGTACGTGAAGAAGATCAACAGTGTGGGAGTCACATTGCCTGAGTTCTGTAGTCCTGGCTTTTCTACTTAATGTGTAGGTTACTGAGTATCTCTAAACTTCAATTTGGAAAAATCAAATTAAATGACGGGGAGACTTCTGGCTTCCAGTCTGGCATGTAAGAAGTTTGAGAGTTGTCTCTCCCGTCCACTGAATAAACTGAAAACCAACACCTTTTCTATCCATCAGGAAACTGAGGTCATAGAGTGAACAGTTGCCCCTAGAATTGAAGAGACAGTTCTCACAGTGAAGGTCAGAGACAAATTCCCTTAGTGGTTCCCACAGGGGTAAGGGAAAGTAGCCATTTAAAAATTTGCCCCAGAACATTCTGCTCTTTGTTTTTTTTCCTTTAGAGATGGGATCCCCCTCTGCCACCCAGCCTGGAGTGCAGTGGTAAAATCATAGCTCACTGCAGCCTCAAATTCCTGAGCTTAGGTGATCCTTCCACCTCAGCCTCCTGAGAGTAGCTGGGACTGCAGGCATGCGCCACCATGCCCAGCTAATTTTTAAATTTTTTTAGAGATGGGGTCTTGCTATGTTGCTCAGGCTAGTTTCAAACTCCTAAACTCAAGTGATCCTCCCACATTGGTCTCCCAAAGTGTCAGGACGATAGCCTGGCTCATTTTGTTCTTCTTAAGAAGGCCTGCCTTCAAGAGAAACTATAGCCTTTCTGACCTGGGGAAAGGAAAATGCTCAGTTTCAGCCGGTTCTAGCCTTCCTATCTCACCTAAGAGGGAAAACAAAACAAAACTGAGAGGCCCTTGTGCAGGTCACAGCCCAGAGGCACAGGCTCACTAACAGGCTGAGATCTATTCACGGGACTAAGGAATACTTCCTGTCTCCCCACATCTGACCACTACCTTAATAGGGCTCCTGTAGAATAACAGGAGAATACAATTGAAAGAACAATTTAATAAGTCTCTGGAGAATATCTAAGAAATCTCTAGGGAAACTCGAAGACAACAGGGAGGCAAAAACAAGGACACCAGATGAAAGTTTAACTTCCGACACCCATAGCTACAGCAACCGGTAAATACGGCCTAACGCTTTGGCCAGAAAAACATAAAACCTCGCCCAAGGTCTATTTACAGCAGTTCCTTTTACCCACGACATCATATCCAGGTTTCAACAAAACATCGCAAGGCATACTAAAAGACAAATAAAATGATGGATATTATCGAATAGATTATTAAAGGCAGAAATTAACCTTCCCAGACTCTAGTCTTTGATCTCTAAGCCTGCCCCATTCAATGGGAGTTAAAGTTTGCTTTTTCAAGAGTGTACTCCCAGAGCCAGGGCAGATGGACAGCGTGAGGGAGCCAGGAGGAGCCACACTGCCCTGACGTCTCCACCCCTCTAAGTATAAAGGACAGTGTTGACATGTCAGATGGCTCCCGTGGCTTCTTTATGACACATTGATCACACCACATGCTGCATTTGGGGTGTGGGCTTCCTTCTGTTTCTCCACCTGCTGAAGAGGAACCCTAATGTCACCAGTATTCTGGAAAAAACAGAGACAACAATTTGTAGTTGATGAATTTCTTAGTTCACAGATAAAATAACGAGGTAAACATTAAAAGTTACATTAAAAAATAGTTAACTACATTTCTTATAAAGGAGATAGAGATGGATGGATGAATATAGAAATATAGGTATATAGGCATACCTATACATTTAATAAAGGTTATGATTGATATAAGCATTTTCTGATATAAATCATTCATAAGTCTGAGACTTTCAGGTGAAATCCTGTATCATTTTTACTTAAAGAAAATGTAAAACACTATCTATGGTCACTTCACAGTAATAAGTAATCAAAAATAATTGTTTAACTTATATGACTTTTGCTTGGCACTTTGGTGATAAACAGTTTTCATTTGTTTCCACTAATATTGACTCTGCTTAGTATGTTTATAATCTTCAGCTAAGTTTTCATTACTGTTCTAAACTAAGTGCTGTGGTGCAGACAGAACACATTGTTTTTGGCCCCTGGAAACTTGGTGTTTAGAAGGAGAGAAAATATATAAGCACAACACCCTTAAATGGCATCACAAGGCGGTACAATGTAGGATTAAGAGTTAAATGGATTAGAGGCAGAGTGGTCTAGTCCCAGCTCTGCCCCTAACTAGATATGTAATCTGGAGCAAGCCCGCCCCTCCATTCCCCATGGGACACCATTGCCTTGTAGGTAAGTTGGGAGCAGAACAGAGCTATTATCTCAAAGAGCCTAGCTAGCTATTGAATCCTAGGAGAGGCAGTGTCTATTAACAGAGAGAGGGGATCTATAAGAGAAGCCAAAGGAAGGAAAACATCTGGGCTGTCTACCAACAGCTATTCTACCACCTGCCCTTTGTGATTTGTTAGGTTGGGATTAACACTACTCTCGGCGAGATGTCCTAGATGGATCAACAGAGTCACTTCCCTCTCATCAAAGTGATTAATTTAGGTGAGCCCAAATTTAAGCCAATCAACCTCTAATACCATGTGAGACACCAGAATTGGTTTGTTCAGCCAATCAGAGCAAAGTGTTGGGCTTTTGCTGGGAATTCTGGCATGCGGATGTTCCCCTTCCTCCTGGGTAGGATGAAAGCCTGAAAATGCTGCAGCCGTTGACAAGAGGAGTCCAGCAGATGCTGGTAGAAGCAAAAATCAAAACACCGATGAGAAAATAGAGCCAGAGCTAGGATCAAACCCCCTGGGAGCCCCAAAATTCATGTAGCCAATGCTTGAAGGATACGTATGATTTGAACAGGAAGAAGAAAAGGGAAAATATTAACGACAGACAAATGACAGGATTCTGGAAGGAATGTGCTGTATTTCAACAATGGCCCTTTGCAATTATTTTTAATCTGTATCCCTTTGTTTGGCTCAAGCAGAAAATTAGTATTCATTCAACACAAAATATTGACCTTATCATAATATTGATTCTGCGGGCGAGGTTGGCTGTGTAAGCATGGATTCAGGAGAGAGGCACAACAGTTCCAGTCCTCAAAGAATTTAAACCCGGGCAGAGGGGCAAAAAGGTAAACCACCAACTACAATGGAAGAGGGATGGAGCCCTCTTTCAGTCCTAGGGTCTGTGGAGGGGAGAAGAGTTTGGAGGAGGAGGTATTTTCTGAATTCCTGCCTGAGAGGAATTACTATCCACATTGTTATGAATGTGGATATATAAATTATATATATATGTGTGTTTATATATATTTATAAATATATAAAATATTGATTATATAAGTATAATTTAAATGTTTTGGGTGCCTCCAAAACACTTTAAGCCTGAGAGAGATGTGATTGTGATCTGAGTCACATATGGTTACAACTTTTGTTTCTCAGATTAGAGATTAATTCAATGCCTTATTTTTCTTGTTCTGTACAATGACTAAAGAGAATTAAACAAGGTCAGGAACAAAAACCTCCTGCCTTCTTCATTAATGACCCTTGCTATAGATTAACTTCCCCTTTGTTGTCCTGCTTTGTTTAGGCCAGGTCACAGAAAACTCACAGCTATTACACCCTCTGTCAAAAATGTCAAATGTACCCTTCCCAAAAAGAAGCACTGCCAATAACCAACCAAATTGCTGTAATTATGAAAATGCTGTAATCCTGCTAAAGACCCTTCTGTCTCTGCCTGTATGAATGAAATTTTAACTTCCCCCCTTTGGAACACTGACTCCATTCCTTCCGAATTGGTGTTTCTGGGTGGCCTATCCTCAAACTTTGTGCTTGAATAAACTCTCTTTAAGTTAGATTCTGACCCTTTTGATTATTGTAGGTTGACACTATATATAGATAAGGAGACTGAAGTACGTGAGCAAAAATGGCACATACCAAGTTGTCCTTACTGATAAGCCAGAAAGATAACGCTCTGACTTTCTTTTACAAAGGAATGTCTAGGATCACAAAAACAACTAGCAAGCAATACAGTCTGCAGTTGAATCCATGTCTGTCTGGCTTCGAAATCTTGCTGAAGACTCCCACTTCTCCAAGTGTGGTCTGTGGGGTACCAGCACCAGCCAGCCGCAGGACTGGCTACATAATTTGTGTGGTCCAGGGCAGAATAAGAACGTGGGCCCCTGTTCAAAAGGCGGGAAAAAAGTACCACTAAAGATACTAAAATAATATACTAAGCTTTTCCTTTCCTTCCACAGCCACTCAACTTGTCACGATGTTTTATGTTGGCTACTCAATGTCATTCTACATAAAGAAACACTCTAGATGACTAGCATTTAGTCATTTAAATGACATGGATTTACCATTTGTCTATTTAATCAAGCAATGCCAGTTTTAAATGGAAAACTATGAACATTTAATTCACAATGCAGAATCACCGAAATGACACAATTGCATTTGTAAATTGTACACAAGTATGTGTTTTGTTCTTACCAGAACAGCGGAAACACCAAGCAAAGTAACTCAACTGTTTTTATTTTACTTCTTAATAAGCACATATTCTACCACCAATCTCTACCTTCTGCTTCCTGATGAATAAGGAGGGACTGAAAGGAAAAGGAACTTTCCCTTCTCTTCCAAGTCATAATTTTCAGCACCAGTGGTTGGCTAATATAGGGAAGTAACACAGAAAGGATACGATACAGTTGTCATTCATGTTTCTTAGAACATCACTGCCTTCTTTCTATGTTCATAGCAAGTTCTGGTGCCAACGGTAAGCATGACTTCTCCAGGCTGTTGGTGCCCCCAACTTTACTAAGTCACAGCCGTAACACACCACCCTGTACTTGCTTCGGGACTTGCTGAACTTCCACCAGAATTTTGTACTCAAGGGATATCCCAAGCACTATATGCAAATGGGTGGCAAAAGACAGTGGACATCCATATTCATATCGCACTGCATGCACCTCTTCTATTCTCGTGCTGCCTGTATTGTTCCATTGGACTTCACTTACAAAACACAAGTTCAAATTTAAAATTATTAAGAATTGTAAGGTGAGAGCAGTGCATTAAACCAAGCTCAGGGCCCTGGTGACTGCATCGGTGACAGTCTATGAAGCTGGCTTTGCCTGGGAGCTTGTTAGGAATGCAGGTTCTGGCTCTTTCCGTGCCTAGTGCAGCCATGTCTCGTGGTCCCAAGAAGCATCTGAAGCGGGTAGCTGCTCCAAAGCATTGGACGCTGGATAAATTGACCGATGTGTTTTCTACTCGTCCATCCACCGGTCCCCACAAGCTCAGAGAGTGTCTCTCATTCATTTCCCTAAGAAACAGGCTTAAGTATGTCCTGACAGGAGACAAAGTAAAGATCTGCATGCACCAGGTCGTTAATGTTGATGACAAGGTCCGAACTGCTATAACCTGCCCTGCTGGTTTTATGGATGTCATCAGCATTGACAAGATCAGAGAGAATTTCCATCTGATTTATGACACCCAGGGTCGCTTTGCTGTTCATCGTATCACATCTGAGGAGGCCAAGTACAGGTTGTGCAAAGTGAGAAAAATCTTTGTTGGCACAAAAGGAACCCCTCACCTGGTGACCCCTGATGCTCACACCGTCGGCTATCCTGTCCCCTCATCAAGGTCAATGACACCATTCAGATTGATTTGGAGACTGGCAAGATTACTGATTTCATTAAGTCTGACGCTGGTAGCCTGTGTGTGGTGACGGGAGGTGCTAACCTGGGAAGAATTGGTGTGATCACTAACAGAGAAAGACATCCTGGGTCTTCTGAAAGATGCCAACAGCTTTGCCACTTGGCTCTCCAACATTTTTGTTATTAGCAAAGGCAACAAACCATAGTTTTCTCTTCCCGGAGGAAAAGGTATCCGCTTCCCCATTGCAGAAGAGAGGGACAAGAGACTGGCGGCCAAACAGAGCAGTGGGCGAAACGGTCTCTAGGTGACAAGTTAAAAAGGTCTTTGTACTTAATTAAAGACGATACAGCATGGAAAAAAAAAGAAAGAAAGAAAGAAAGAAAAATGCAGGTTCTCAGCCCTGCCCCTGCCTCCCCCACCCCCTCCCACCCCAGACCTGCTGAGTCAGAAACTGCATCTTAACAAGGTTCCCAGGTGGATTCTTTGTTAAAGTTCAGGCAGCCAGATGCTGACTTTACTCCAGCGTAGGCAAGTGAAAGTATTTTCTCTGGTCTGCCCCGCTCCTCTCTTCTAGCCTTGAGTCCCTGCTTGCAGCTCCCCAGAACTTTACCAACCCCATTCCTGCTGGCTTTTCTGAAAACCAATGTATGAGGCTTTGTTCTAATCTCAGGTTTCATCTGCCTTCCATCCATCCATCTATCCAAGTTCCTTTGTATATTCATGAATTCCTGTGGCAACAAAGAAACCACAAAGAGCATCTAATAGGAGCTTTCCTTTTAAAGGCCAATTTTAAGGGCTGGGCCAGAGGCAGAGCCCCCCAAAAGATGAAAGCCTTGCTAATTTACATGTCAATGTGTAGCAGAGATGCTTTCATTATTGAGAATTCAAAAATGAGAAGAATCCTGTTTCTTCCCTGTTTGCTATTTAATTCCACTTATTTCCCTGCTTTTGCTAATCATGCTATTGCCCAGAGTGGATGAGGTTTCACTATACTCATCTTTCTACTTTTGCTTGAGAGTTTTCATGGTAAAAAGTTAGAAAAATGATAATAACACCCACCCTCAAAATCTTTTTTTTTTTTTTTAAAGAGATGGGGTCTTTCTCTGTCACCCAGGGTGGAGTGCAGTGGCATGTTCATAGTAAACTGCAACCTTGAACTCCTGATCTCAAGTGATCCTCCTGCCTCAGGCCCCTGAGTAGCTGGGACTACAGGTGTGTGCCACCATGCCTGACTAATTTTTTTTTTTTTGAAATGGGGTCCTGCTATATTGCCCAGGCTGGTCTTGAATTCCTAGCCTCAAGTGATCCTCTGCCTCAGCCTCCCAAAGTGCAGAGATTATAAGCTTGAGCCACCACACCCACTCCCCTTCCAGAATTTTGGTGGGCTGGTGGCTCATTCCTGTAATCCTAGCATTCTGGGAGGCCGAGGCATAAGGATTACTTTAGTTCAGGAGTTAAAGATCAAAATCATTAACAGAAAAAAAAAAAAAGGAAGAAGAGAGAAGAGATTTTAAATTTTAATTTTCTTTGGCATTCAAGAAGTTTCTAAGAGTAACTTGAGAAAATAAATTAATCAAAATTAGGGGGCCTTAGTTTGGACTGAGCTCCTGCACCAGGTCCAACAGAGCAAAAACAAAATGGAGTCACTCATGCTAAAGTCCCATGTCACCAAGCGGAAACTAAGTTGTTTGTCTGACCTTCCAAGAAATCAGAAGACAGAGAGCTGATAGCCAAATCCCCAACAGGCCAACTTTAGCCAGCATAATAAGGAAGTCCTCTCTCTTTAACCTTTATAAGGAAAGTAATCGTGAAATGACTAATCCGCTTTTTGTTCTCTATTTCTGCTTTCCTTAGTCCTTGTCTGTAAATCCAACCTCCTTTCTCTGCTCATCAAAACACTCATTCTATTTTAGAATGAGGTGTTGCCCAATTCCACAATTGCAAATAAGAGCCAATTAAGATCTTTAAACTAAATTTGCGGTCTTCTTCTTGTTTTATTTTCAACCTCAGAAATAAAACAGAATTAGCCCTCAGCTAAAACAGCATTGCCCCTCAGCATGTGAGCAAAGCTTTACCGCACCTCTGTGTCGCAAGCCAACATAGTATTTTCTTGCACAATAGTGGCTCCCTTCCTCTGCGAGGGAGAGCATGGAAAAAAGGCAAAAGAAATGAGAAAAGAAAAAGACAAAGAAAGAGAAGAGAAGAGAAAAGTTTTGAAAAGACAGCTGCTGCCCCTTTGATGGAGATGGCCTCCTTTTCCTCTTCCCTGCCAAGCCCACCAGAAAACATCCTCCCAATGGCCAAGCTTGTCAGACGTCAATATGGGCTCAAGTAGCTGCTTATAATTTGTCAGCCCCTTTTCGACATACAGACGTTTCAATTTTAAGACCGAGATTAATGTTCCCTAACCAACACTGGAAATGGCATGCAGAAACGACAGCCCAGGGGTGGGGGCTGAGGAAGCAGCTGAGAGGCAGTGGAGGGCATGACTTGCACTTCCTGAAGGTCTGGGGCTTTCCGGCAGCTCCGCTGTCCCCCCATTCCTCCTCCACCCCGACCAAGGCAGGAGCAACAAAGAAATAGCCCAGCCATCAGCTCCTTGGGGTTGAGTTTTTACAGCATAACTGTGTGCTGCGAAGAATTTCCTTATAAATTGTCCTACGTGCACAATGATTGCATTCTTTTTTGGATCACCAACTCAGGACATTTTGTAGCATGAGTGACAGGGACATTTTAAATTCATGGGAAATACAAAACCCTTTTTGTGGGCATTGGTTTCAGCTACCGCCTCAGGTAACAAGAGTTGAGCTAAGTTTTCCTTCTTTTCCCTTCCTTATCCACTGATTCTCTGGCCAAGGTGCTATCGAGTAGCCGGGTGACCACGCAGGCCAAGGGAGAGGAGGAGATGAAAAGCAAGTTAATTCACCAGATGGAGAGCAGGACCGTTTCAGCAGGAGGTGGCTGTATTTCCAAAACCAGATCAAAATCAAGTTCAAAAAGTTAAGTCCTGCTTAAAAAGCTGAAGGCATAGACATCTGAGTGGGTCTGAGCAGGAACAGGAGACGGGGAATTTTCTTTTCATCTCTTTCATTTCTCCAAGGCCTTGATGGAGGAGGCTCCCCCACGGTCTTCGGTCAGACAGCTTGCAGTTAGTGTGACCTCGGTCTGAATCCTGTTTCTGCCCTTGGGCAAGTTATTTAACTTCTCTGAACCTCAATATCTTCAGCTATAAAATGGGGACAGCGCTATCATCTATCTCATTAGCATTCTGGAAGGAATCAATGAGAAAATAGATGCAATGGCCTGACAGCCCGGGGCACACAGAGGTTAATAAGAAGTAGGAATAATGGTAGAAGTTGTTATTTTGAAGGGTAAGCTGTTGCTCACAAGTCCAGCTTCACATATTATCAAAGAAGATATAGAAGGTTCATCAGTGAGTTGACGAAACCCTGACTGGCTCGTTTCCTACAGAGCCCAAAGGTCTGGCGGGCAAGCTATATAGCCCTGGGCCATGAGGAAAGAAATCCACCCCATGCCCTTCGTGAGCAACCCCTTCTCTTCCTTTTTGCTTGGTTTCCCCCTCCTTCTTCTGCCCATTTCTACCTCTTTCTTTCTCTCCTTCCTTCCCCAAAGGCCCCATCAGCTGCACTCTCTCCTTACAGAGCAGCTTCAGGAATGTCGTCTCATGATGCTGAGCTCTGCTTGCTCCTCAAAGGCAGTGGATGGAGCAGATTCTCGCTAAGTCCCTTTGGAAGCCAACATTCTCCAGTTACCCATCCTGCCTCTTTCCCTCTTCTCTTTTCCTTGCCTCTTTAGTGCTCAAACTCCTGGGATTAAAATTTGCCTGCAGCTTGAAGTCTGGCAATGTCAGAGAAAGGCTCTGGGTTAGGAATTAGGAATTCTCCAAGGACCGTGGGCCTCCTTAGTAGAAAAGCAGGACCTGCCAATCGATCAAACGATCAACAAGAATTTATTGACACCCACATATGTGGAACAATGACAGCTCAAGGAAAAGTCAAAGTGGAGAAGAGAGACTGCTATTTGTTGGATGCCTACATGTGCCAGGCACAGAGTTAGGACTTTATATTTAGAATTTCAGCTTGACCACTGTACTAGAGGTTGATGTTACTATCCCACTTCGCATTTGAGAGAAGTTAAGGATTAGAGAGGTCAACTAACTTTCATCAGACTACATATATCTAGTAGTTATTGGAACTGGGAGTCTGTCTGTCTCCAAGGCCCATGTATTCTCCCTCTATCCAAGGAATGGCAAACTGTGGCCCACGGGCCATATTTTGTCTGCCACCACCTGCTCTTGTAAATTACTTTTTATTCTAATAGCCACACCCATTCTTTTGCTCTATAATAGCAGAGTTGAGTATTTGCAATGGAAACAGTAAGCCCTGCAAAGCCTGAAATATTAACTATTTTCCATTTATAGAAAAAGTTTGCTAACCCTGGCTCTATGTTCCACTCTATTTCTCATCCCAGATTCCTGACTATCCCTTTATGGCCTGACTTTATATGTCCTCTCAGGCTTTTGGTTCTCTATTCTTCCTTTATCAGATCTACTGGGAAAGCATTGTCTCGTCTCATTCATGCAAGAGTGTACATGACCATTAAAGCTTAATGGTCATCCCCGCCATAAGTATTTGCATTTTCAGAGCCAATCAAAATCTTACGCCAAAAAGGCAAGTCCGGTGGGAATTTTTTTTGGAAATTCTGAAGCAGTGGCTTTATTTCATTAGATTTGAGATAAGGGCCCCCCCCTCCTTGGATGTCCCTAAATCATACTAAGTATGCAGCCTTTTAATCTGCTTTTCTCAGGTATGGATCACTCAGAAATGCCTTGCTTGGGTCCTAATCTTCAGATCATTGGGGCGGCTGCCGCTTATGCTAACGACCATGACACTGGCTACTGATTTCAGGTATCACATCTTTATATATTTTCTAACTCTTGATTTTTAAAGACCACAAAAGAAATATCTTAAAGGAGTTTATACACTATTTTACCAACCATTTAACATCAGGATAACTGTCTCTACACAGGAGTTGCCAAAGACAGTTGAAATTAGCTACAGCCGGGTTTGATGTTGACTAACAACTCTCCTTAATAGTATAAGTTTTACCAAGAGAAACTGAGGAATTACCTCTTTTCTAGATGGAGCTAAGGGCCTCTTCTATTTCCTCTTGGTTTTTGCCGTTCTCTGATCTGTCTGTGACCCGACTGTGTACTAGGCTGACTGCGTCCTTGAATTAGAACCAATGCCACAATGGTGAAGCATGCGTGCTGTGATAAATGGGAAGGAAACCACTCCTCACCTCCTCATCTCCAATTACTCACTAACTGCTAATGATTTTATCTCTTAAAGTGTTTTCAAGTATGGTCTCTCCTCTCCTTCTCTGTTACCATTGCTCAGGAAGTAATCGCATCTTGCCCTTTCTATAACCTCCTAACCGACCACGCTGCCCCCATCTCACCTTCCCCTCTCACCAAGTCCATCCCCCACACTGTTTCCGGAGAAATTTATCTAAAAATCAAGTGTGGCCAATGTCTCTTGCCAGCCTAAGTCATTGCAGTGGCCTCCATTCTCCTTCACAGATGCCGCAAACTCAAGTCCTGTACCTGAGCAGAGCTGGCATGTGTTAAACAGTAGGGAGCAGTGGGGCCTGGGTGAGCTGGAGGGCTCATGCCCTGCCATTAGATTTTATTCAAATGCCATGGCAACCCTAAAGACATCGTGGGCAGGCTGAAAACAGTCTATAAGCAATGAATTTGCTACCCCTAGGAAGTCCTCTTATCAAGACATAGAAGTCGCCTCTGGCCTGACTTCCACTGCTGAGTCTTATCTCAACTGCAACCCACTCCCACTCCAGGCCCCAGCAGTCCCCATCTGCTTGATTTCCCCTGTGTTTCATGCCTCCCTCCTCCCTGCCCCTGCTAATTGTTTTGTTTTTTCTTTCTTTCTTTCTTTTTTTTTTGCCTATCTCCTGCTTATTCTTTCTTTAAAACTCAGGAAACTTTCCAAGATCACCCCCCACACATACCTAGGTGGGCCAACATTGATCTTCTGTGCCTTTAGAGAACCTGACGCTGGCCTGTATCATTACACTGACTGCCTTATTTTAAAATTATATCTTGGCCAGGTGCAGTGGCTCACGTCTATAATCCCAGCACTTTAGGAGGATGGGGCAGGAGGATCGCTTGTGTCCTGGAGTTTGAGACCAGCCTGGGCAATATAACAAGACTCCATCTCTACAAAAGAAATTTTAAAAAATTAGCTGAGTGTGGCGGCACATGCCTGTAGTCCCAGCTACTTGGGAAGCTGAAGCAGGTGGACCACTTGAGCCCAGGAGTTTGAGGCTGCAGTGAGCTATGACCACATCGCTGCACTACAGCCTGGGTGACAGACAGAAATCCTGTCTCTAAAAAAACTAAAATAATAAAGTAAAATAAAATAATATCTTTACTGTGATTTCTCCAAGAAATATTAAAACCCTTGAGAGCAGGGAAACGGGGCATTCATACATGATTCCCCATGTCTATGTCCATAACAACCATGCATCAAATATTTGCTGAACCAAACACTAACCTGAGAGTTCGAAAGAGCTCTGTCTGGATTTAGGAGTCATTTGTCAGCTAGGAATTTGTTAGTTGTTGGGCAAACACTCTATGTCCCAATTATTCTTTCTAGATGGAAATAGCATACTTTCCCCAAAAAGTGTTTATGGAATAAGATAAAACGAGATGTGCACGAATAAATAGCACAATACCTGGTATTTAGTTGGAACGTAAAAAGTATAATGTTTTAATGGAGCATGTCAGAAATGGCTCAAAATTCAGCCTTTAAAATGTAGGTTATCTTTGATTATATGGCTACTCTAATTATTTCTTATTTTATTTTCTATTGCTTTGGCATTAACATGCTCTGCAGACCCCAAACTAAGCTGTGGTGTTCAGAACACACGCTGTCCTTGGGGAGTATTGCCTGAGAGGGGTCATGAGGGAGCCTCCTGGATGTTGGAAGTACTTGATCCTGTACTCGAAAGTACTTGGAAGTACTTGATCTTTGTATCTTGATGTAGTTGGTGTTTACACAGGTGTACATACCTGCCAACGTTCACGCAGTGTTACGAGTTGAATTATGTCCCCCCAAAAGATATAATGAAGTCCTCATTCTGGTACCTATGAATGTGACCTTATTTGCAAATAGGGTCTTTGCAATATAATTAAGTTATGATGAGGTTATTAGGGTGGTCCCTAATCCTGTATGTCCGGTATCTTAATAAAAAGAGGAAAATTTGGACAAAGACACACAAACAGGAGAATGCCATATGAAGACATTGGAGAAGAATGCCATGTGATAAAGGAGGTAGAGATTAGAGGAATGCCAAAAATCGCTAGTCACCACCAGAGGTAAAGAAAAGGCAAGGAAGGATTCTACCCAGGGTTGCAGAGGGCGTACAGCTCTGCTCCTTGACTTTGGACTTCTAGCCTCCACAATTACGGTGGAATACATTTCTGTTGTTTTAAGCCACCCAGTTTGTGATGCTTCATTACAGTAGCCCTAGCAAATGAATATAGATTTTGGTACTGAGAAGTGTAGTGTAACAAATATCTAAAGTGTGGAAGTGGCTTTGGAGTTGAGTACTGGATAGAGGCTGGAAGAATTTTCAGGAGATTGACAGTAAAAGCCTAGACTGCCTTGAGGAGATGGATGGTAGAAATATGGATGTTAAAGACGATTCTGGGCAGGGCTCGGAAAGAAGCGAGGAGAGCTGCAGAGAAAGCTTTCATCATCTCAGAGGGCACATGGATCATCAAGGACACAATATTGCTAGAAATATGGACGGTAAAGGCCTCAGAAGTCCTCCTTGCTAACAGGTGATTTTTTGCTGTTTTTTTTTTTTTAAAGGCCTCAGATGAAAATGAGGAGTGTGTTATTAGACACTAGAGGAAAGATCAACCTGTTTACAAAGTGGCAGAGAACTTGGTTGAATAATATTTTACTGTTTTGTGCAAAGCAGACTTGTAAGCAAGGAACTTAGATATTTAGCTGAGATGATTTTCAAGAAAGTGTGGAAAGTAAAATCTGGTTTCTCTGTGCTGCTTAGAGTAAAATGCAAGAGGAAAGAGATAAATCAAGGAATGAACTGTTAGGCGAAAAGGAACGAGCGCTTGATAATTTGAAAAATTCTCAACCTGACCAGATGGCCTTCTCTGGAACAGGGCCAAGGGTGTGGCTGGACAACCATTTGCTAAGGAGATTAGGTGTGTGATTGATGATCCTACCAACCATCTCAGCAGAAGCCAGGAATGGAGATGCAGTAATCCAGGAAAGATCTGTGGAGGACCCTCTTGCTTCACGGCTTGGACCCCGGGAATATACCAGTGGAAATGCCGCCAGCCTGGACCGAAAGGAACAGAAGGAAGATGAAATGAAGAAAGAATGAGTCCAAGGGCAGAGACACAAATGCAGGGTCAATGGGACCCGTGGAGGGTGAAGAGGGTGAGTCCAGAACCCCAGTGGGCCAAGAGGACAGAGCATCAGGTCACTAAGGATTATTTTCAGGCCTTGAACTCTAATGGAATTTTCCCTCCTGGATTGTGAACTTGCTTTAGGCCAGTGACTTCATTATTCTTTCCAATTTTTCCCTTCCACTAGCTCCTGTTTTAGAGCTAAGCATGAACACAATGTTTCTGCCCTGGCTCTCTATGTAGGTGATTTAGTTTGGGTGGAGAGATCAAGACCAGGGAGCATGGCCTGGCTCTGCGCCCTCCCATCAGTTTAGTGTATTTTGAGGTCTATGTGCTGCTCTGGGCACATCAATCCCCACTTTAGGCAGCACAGCCCCTAAGCAATGATCCTCTTAGCAGGGGACTGTGCTAGCTGCAGAGGGTTTTAAGGGCTGCTTTGCAGACCCCCACCTACCTAAAATGGCCCATTTCCTTTGCCTTCGTGTGCCCGTCCTTGTTTTAGGGAGGCCAAATCATGAGAAGCCTGGCACTGTACCCTTAGATTCATTCATAGTGCCTTCTAGAAATTGTCCTCATGTGACTGGTTTGAAATGTTATGCTACTTGGGAAAAGTTCCACGCCAGCCTGGATGGGAAGACCTGCAGCTGGGCACCACATGGAGGCGCTGAGGGAGAGGTACAAAAATCAATCTTAGCTTGCGTGAGGTACGTGTAGGGGAGCTGACCTAAAGCACGAAAAGCACACTTCACAGTTTCGCCGGCACCCGCCCTGTCTCCCTCCTACACCTGGTTCCACATTCCCAGGTATTTTCCCTTTCAAAAGATGCAGAGGTAGTGGTTGTTTAGATTCCCTCTGCAGACTGCAAGAAGGGAGGCATCCCACCACCACTAGGAAACACTATGGAGATCATTGAAGAGGTCACTCTTCAGGTGACATCACCCTGAGCCCTTCCAGGATTTCCCTGGTTTCTTTAGAAAATCGTTCTACCTCCTTGGCGTGGTGCGATCCAGGCTGCCCTCCAGCCTCACTCCTGGACACTTTCCCCATCATACCCTTCACTACAGCCATCTCGGGATATATTCAGTTTCCTACATGTGTTCCTTTCTCTACTCCCTGTGCAGGGAATGCCCTTCCTTCTGCTGCACCCCACTGGCCCTCTCCCCAGCCTGCTCATTTCAGGGTCTCTCTAGGCTCCCTTCCCTGCTGTGCAGACTCTATTCCAGTACACAATTAGCATTTTCCCTCTTATCTGACTTCCCTCCTACACTATACTTCCTTGGAGAACAGGGACTGGCTTTAATCTCTGTATGCCAGCACCTGGCAAAGTAAGTAGCACCTATTGGATACTCAGAGGATGGCAGGGTGTTAACTTTGAGACAGCTAGTTCAGTATTTTAGCTTTCTGTTTACCGAAACAAGCACAAACATGCATCCATCCTTTTTGTACGTTTAGTGTTATTGTTATGGCACAATATTACTTCCATGCACATGCAGGGCATAAAAAATGAGCCATATATAAATTGTTACTTTCAGAAAAACCCAAAACTTTGTTTTACTTTCTGAATCATTAAAGGGCATCCTCAAATGTCTGGTTGTTTGATTTTCTGCTCATATTTAAAAGTAGATTCTAAAAGGGTCTGACTAAATAGTAAAAAATAAAATAAAAAATAAATAACCAGACTAAAATATTGGCAAAGGACCTTAATAGACATTTCTCCACACAAGACATACAAATGACTGACAGGTATATGAAAAGATGCTCAACATCATTAATCATCAGGGAAATGCAAATCGAAACCACAGTAAGATATCACCTCACACATGTTAGGACAGCTTTATTTAAAAAAAGAAAAAAAAGATAAGTGTCTGCAAGGGTATGAAGAAAAGGGTATCCTTGTACATTGTTGGTGGCAATGTAACTCACATGAGACAGCTGATATGGGAAACAGTATGGAATTTCCTAAAAGAAATTAAAAATAGAACTCTCATGTGATCCAGCAATCCCACTTCTGTGTATATATCTGAAAAATTTGAAATCATCCCTCCTCTTGGATCTGGAAGAGATATTTTCATTCCCGTGTTCATTGCAGCATTATTCACAATAGCCAAATGTCCATCAGTAGACAAATGGATGTTAAAGTATGTAGTATATACACACAATGGAACATTATTCAGCTTTCAAAAAGAAGTGAAGTCCTACCATTTGCAACAACATGGATGGACGTGGAAGACATTATACTAAGTGAAATAAGTCAGTCCCTAAAGGACAAACATCGCATGATTCCTCTCATGGGAGGCAACTGAAATAGCCAAAGGTATCGAAGTGGACAATAAAATGGTGATTACTAGCAGACGGAGAGAGAGTGATATGGAGAGTTGTTGTTTGATGGGTGTAAAGTTGCAGTTGTGCAAGAATGAGGAAGTTCCAGAGATCTGCTGTACAACACAATGCCTATAATAAACAATAAATACTGTCAAGTTTAGGCTACAGCTGCCTCCTTACATATTTCAGTTGGCACTGAAATATGTAAGCACTATGAATGAATCTAAGGGTACAGTGCCAGGCTCCTCATGATTTGGCCTCCCTAAAACAAGGACGGGCACACGAAGGCAAAGGAAATGGGCCATTTTAGGTAGATGGGGGTCTGCAAAGCAGCCCTTAAAACCCTCTGCACTAGCACAGTCCCCTGCTAAGAGGATCATTGCTTAGGGGCTGTGCTGCCTACAAGTTTTCTGTACATACTGAGCTGCAGCCTAACCAGATGTGCCAACAGACTGTAACCTCCTCTGGTAACAAGCAGCCGAGCCTCAGCCAATCAAAACAGCTGAGTTTTCACCAATCACAGGCGGCCAACTGTTTAAATCGTGTTCAAGTAAATCAAACAGTCAGCTGTCACCAATCCGGCTGTTTCTGCACCTCACTTGTTTTCTCTATGTCACCTCCCTTTTTCTGTCCACAAATCCTCTCGGCCACGTGGCCGCGCTGGAGTCCCCCTGAACCTATTCCGGTGTGGGGGGCTGCTGGATTGTCGAATCATTCTTTGCTCAATTAAACTCTGTTAAATATAATTTGTCTAAAGTTTTTTTTTTAACAGTACATATGTGCAAGCTCATCGAATTGTATACATTAGGAGCAGTTTTTTGTATACCAATTATACCTCGATAAAGCTGAAAAGTAAAATAAACATTAACAAATAAAAAGCTCTGAGTGCATGGGTGAGGCTTATCCACGACCCTGCCGGGTGACATGGCTGTGCTGTCTTCCTGGAGAAGCCCCAACTGTAACAATTTGTCTTGGTTTAAATTCCCCTGAAGCAGACCCAGAGACGAGGAGTCTAGTTCAGGTAATTTATTTCAGAGGTGATCTCAGGACACCCTGGTGAGGGGTGGAGAAGTCAGACTGGGGAGAGGAAGAACGGGGGAGAGTGAGCCGTGGAAATCCCGTGCCGTGCGCGGCCCTGGAAGTGGGAGAGCGTGGGAGCCAGGCCCTTCACGTCACCTTGTCACCTCGAGGTGCCTGAACTCTCTGGCACTTCCGGCTGTGCCTATCTGCGGGCTGAGAGGAGGGCCTCCAGAAGGAAGTTGCAGGAGTTTGCAGGAAGCTGTCTCCACGTGCAGGAGGGAAGGCTGCGGGGACACGGACAGGGGTCTGCCGGCGTCTGCTTCGGTATCGCTTAGCAGGCTGGTCCGCTTCTCTTGACATGAATGTTGGATGTCCTACCTGGAGGGTAGGGGACCAGATGCCGGCATTCCGGGATCGGAGTGAGAGTAAGGGCCGAGGTCGCACTATCCAGTGTTAGCTTTTGCTTGGCCAAGCCGTTTTCGGCATGGGAACTCTCACTTGTGCCCCTGTTCCTGCCTCACACCGGTTCACACCCTCTACAGTAGTACAGTAGTCTGATAGAAACATACTGTCAGCCAGAGACATAATTTTAAATTTTCTATCAGTCACATTAAAAAAAAAATCATGTACACGCATACAGGAGATATTAATTTTAATAATATATTTTATTTAATCTAGTAGATTAAAAATACCATTTTAACATATAATCAATATTTTTAAAAATCTCGGCCTATTTTATATTCTTTTTTATTGTATTAAGGCATCAGAATCGGGTGCATATTTCACACTTACAGTGCATTTTACACTTACTTGCTGTAAGTGCGAAATACACACTTCAATTCAGAATAGACACATTTCAAGTGCTCAAAAACCACATGTACCTAGTGGCTACCACATTGGGCACGCAGGCCCAGTCCTGAGCAAAGGTGGGGGAGGGACAAGTCTTCTGCTGCGAGGCATTCAGAAGGGAACAGGGAGTCTGTTTCTTGAAAAGACTTTTGATCAATTCACCTGTTCTCTCATTCACCCCTATTTTAGAAATACCTGGTGACACCAAATCCTGAGCATGTCTGTGGTTATGCGATGCAAATTGGATGGGTGACTCACTTTTCCTCACTGCCAGCTTAGGTTTTCGCTACACTGAATCAGCTAGGTCAGATAACATTCCTCTGTAGGCTTTCCATCTTTCAATTTTTCCTTGCTGTTTCCTCCACTCCAAATCTCTTTGTCCTTATGGGTTTGTGGCTGTGTAAAAAAATTTATCCACTGTTATTTTAGTGGGGTTTTTGGAAAGAACTAAGATAAACATTATGTTTAATCTACATTTTTTTTGGACTACAGATTTTTATTGTGTGTCTGGTGTTTTGGTTTTAATAATCTGAAAATCCTGTGTATGCAATAGCTATTTGCAAAAGGAATGGAGAGCTACTCAGGAGAGGAAGTTAGTCTTCAAATGTCATCCAACCCAGTTGAAACCAATGCCACGTAGTGACACCAACCTCAGGGAACCTGTTCTTCCTCTCACTCGTGATCCCTGCTCAGCCCTCTCAGTTATCACTGAACTAAAGAAGCTCACAGAAATGGTTAAGAATTTGCGAAGGTTCTTAGCAGCAAACCAAATGAAAGAGGGAGGGTGAGTCAATTGTTCCACCTGCCTACAACCTCATTGCCCAGCTGTCTGCTAGCACTGACCACTTCCTTATAATGTACATGCTCTTTTTCTAGTGTGGGGACTTAGCTTAACTCTACTTCCCACCTTTAGCCTATTTCTTCTTTTAAAAGGTACTGAATTCCTTTTTGTGCTTTTTCTACGGAAACTTTTAAAAATGATCCCTAGGGCCCTTAGAACACAGAGCAACATTCGAGTCCAGTCTTTCTGTGTAATACTTGCAGGCCTGGTGGCTTCGGGGGCTTTTTTTGGTTTGGTTTTGTCCTTACTAATTCATTATCCAAGAATAAAAGAAAAGCAATCTAAATATGTATTAGGGTCTCTTATAAAAAATGCCAAAGATGAGATTTTATTCATAATATGCAGACAAACATTTTAAATTCATTCCTTTTGTGTAAATGGAAGCCTTGGGAATCAAGGAATTTTCAGGCGCAGAGATCCCATTTAGTTGGCTTCTTTTGTTGAAGTGGGAGATGCTTCAACACATTTCTGGACAGTAGAGAGTAAAGAAAAGGGAAGTTTCCTAGAAGCTGCTACAGTGGGGTCAGAACACAGAGGAAATTTCCACAGAGGAGACAAAGAGAAGTAAATTTGGGGGTGGAGATATCATTGACAGAGGAAACTTGCTCTCACAGAGTTTACAGTAAAAAGATCAATTAAAGATGCAAATTAAATTAAATTGGAATTTCTTCAAAGCACTTTTCATGAGCTTACCGGGCTCTGCTTTCACAAGACCCAGCATGTCATAGCTGATGCCACCCCCACTCAAGCATCCCATCTTTTTCTCCCCCAGCTCACTTTTTCAGCTTTGTGTACTGGGATGTATTTCACTTCCATCAATTTTGTAAGGCATAAAGAAAATGGGATTGCCTTACTAAAAACGTGCTTTATATTAATATTACCTAACAAAATATTTTTCTTAAAAACAATGTCATATTTGCATAAGTTTTTATGGTCTTTAAAACATTTTGGAATCACTTATCTTACTTCATCTTCACAAGAACTACCTCTAGTTTATATATGCAGAGAAAGGGACTCTTATCAGGCTTCTTATTTATTGATCAATTGATTTATTTATCACCCTGTAATACAAAGGACTCGCAGTAGAACAACCTGCTTCACACAGCTGGGAAAGTGCAGGGCCAGGACTAGACTCCAGGCTTCCAGATTTCTAGCTGGACACTCCATCCACTGAAGATTTTTATCATTGAGACCTTTAACTCCTCGCCCAGAGATGGTCTCCAAAATAAACTTCATCGGCCGGGCGTAGTGGCTCACACCTGTAACCCTAGCACTGTGGGAGGCCAAGGCGGGTGGATCGCTCAAGGTCAGGAGTTTGAGACCAGCCTGAACAAGAGCGAGACCCCATCTCTACTAAAAATAGAAAGAAATTATTTGGACAAGTAAAAATATATATAGAGAAAAAATTAGCTGGGCATGGTGGCACATGCCTGTAGTCCCAGCTACTCGGGAGGCTGAGGAAGTAGTATTGCTTGAGCCCAGGAGTTTGAGGTTGCTGTGAGCTAGGCTGACGTCACGGCACTCTAGCCCAGGCAACAGAGTGAGACTTTGTCTCAAAAAATAAATAAATAAATAATAAAAAAATAAAAAATAAAAATAAAACAAAATAAACTTCATCAAAAGCCAACTCTTTTGTCAACTTAAGAGTTGACTCAAGATTTGTTATGGTGATGATTCAGGGCTCAGAGGAAAGAAAATGTTTATCTTTCTCTTTCTCCTCTTCTTCCCTTTTCTACAGGAACAATTCAATCCTAAAGCCATTCAGTAGGGCAGAGAAAGTTGAGCAGCCTCTCTGGAGTGGGAGTGGTGGCCCAAGGCAGGGTGTCTCCTTGGGCCAAAGTGTGAGGAGGGTATCCATGATTGGGGATAGCCTGATACAGGGTGTATCAGAGCCTAAGTAGCTACGAAGCGGCTCCAGGTAAGAGGGATGCTCATGCCAGGTGCGAGAACCCCAGCAAGGTGAAGAGGCAGCCCAGTGGAGAGACAGCCTGGCACCGATGTGAAGTGTGAGCAGAGTGAAGAGAGCATCAACTTTCCGAGGAGGCAGCGCAGAGTGGGGGGTTGGGCTGAGTGGGTCAAGGAGGATGCCCTAGAGCTGCTATGGGTCTGGGAGACCCCACTGGGCAAGAAGGACATCACCAAAGCAGGGAGTCCCAGCCCAAGGGGGTAAGGAGGGCAACTGTACTAGACAGTGGCCCTGGGAAGAGAATCAGACTCTGATGGGGTGAGGAGAACATCCATGTGGTTGTAGGTGGCATGGTATGGACCATCAGAGTCAGATCAGGGTAAGAACAGTTTCTGAGTGGTGGTGGTGACAGGTGGGAGCAAGGGAAGGGACAATGGCCATGATGGCAGATAGGCTACATATAAGGGACTGAGCACATAGGGAGACTTGCAGGTCATGGGAGCCAGATTTCTTACTGCTGCAGTTAGGAGTTACAAATATGGAAAAAAAGAAGATTATTGATGTGAACTCCTGGTTTTCAACATATATAGATAGATATAATACAAATAAATATAGATGAAAATGTGTGTATGTATCCATTTATATATGTATATACCTTCATATATTTACATAAATCCCCCAGCTGTGTCTCCTAAGAGGGTCTCTAACAACAGTAAACACAGCCCAGATTTCATCTTGTAGATACCATTCTCTATTAAAAAGAACCAGGCTTCTTGGAGAAATGGATGAACCTTGTGCCAAAAAGCAAGAAAATGATAAGAACATATCAAAACTACACAGAAACCAGCTTCACCATAAAAAAAAATAAATGTTGTAATGGATTATACCTCCTTAAATAAAATAGAAAACTATGAGTCCTTAGCAATGTAAGTATATGGAGAAATTGGAAGTTTAATGAAAAAATGGGATATTTGCATAGAATTTCCCCCACAAAATTTGTATTAACTACAGCAGGAAAAAGAGTAACCTCCTAACGGAGAAGGGTGGCAGACACCACCTTAACCAAGTGAGCAAAGTGAACATTATCAGTCATGGGAAAATTGAAGTCATGCACCCCTGATAAGATGTAATAAGAAGAATTAAGGGTTACTCGAGAAATTCCTGCTAAAGATGCATCAGCTGAATCCTACATCACACAAACCCACATTGAGTGACTTCTACAAAATAATTGGCCTGTAATCTTCCAAAACATCCAAGACAGAAAAGTCAAGGAAAGCCTAAGGAACTAACCTTTAGTCTCCTAGAAGGAGACTAAAGTGATTTGACAACTAAATGCAATAAAAGATTCTCAAGTAGACCTTTTCCTAGAATGCACTCATTGGACAATTGATGAAACTTGAATGGCGCCTGAGGATTAGATGGCTATTATATAACAATGTTAATTTGTAGATTTTTAAAATTGGGCTTTTGTCAATATGGAAATACCTTAAAGAGATTCAAGGAGAAGTACCATTCAATCCAGCAATCCCATTACTGGACATCTACCCAAAAGAACAAATGATACTGTATAAGAAAGATACCTGCACCCAAATGTTTATAGCAGCACAATTCACAATTGCAAAGATGTGGAAACAACCCAAGTGTCCATCAGTACATGAGTGGATTAATAAAATGTGATATATGTATACCATGGGGTACTATTCAGCTTTAAGAAACAATGGTGATATAGC
>CAUYSK010070896.1:0-49600 GCA_963575035.1 Avahi laniger
CTTGTTCTCTTTTTTACAGAATGTTTTTTTTTTCCTTTGGGTAGGTAGATGCTGGATCCAGATGGGAGGTCTGGATCAAATGGTAGCTCCAATGTTTATAGCAGCACAATTCACAATTGCAAAGATGTGCAAGCAACCCAAGTGCCCACTAATACACGAGTGGATTAATAAAATGTGGTATATGTATACCATGGGGTTCTACTCAGCCACAAAAAGCAATGGCAACATAGTACCTCTTGTATTATCCTCGTTAGAGATGGAACCCATTGTACTATGTGAAGTATTCCAAGAATGAAAAAACAAGCACCACATGTAGTCACCATCAAATTGGTATTAATTGATCAACACTTATAACATTCAACAGGTATGGGGCAGGTGGGAGGCCGGAGGAGAGGATGGATATATTCACACCTAACGGGTGCAGTGCGCACCACCTGGGGGATGGGCACTCTTGTAGCTCTGACTCAGGCAGGGCAAAGGCAATATATGTAACCTAAACATTTGTACCCTTGTAATATTCTTAAATAAAAAAATAAACTTGCTCTCTTAATGGTGATACCTTCATTCTTTATGAATTTTCCAGAGTTCGGAGATATTATAATGCAGGAATCAAGTCATTCATCTTTGCATTCCCACTGCCCAGGACGAAGTAAGTGAGGAATAAATATTTGTGTAAGGAAGGAAGGAAGAGGGGATGGAAGAAAGGCAGGAAGGTAGGGGAGAAAAAGAGAAAGAGGGAAAATGGAAGGAAAAGAAGGAGAGAGCAAGACAGGGAAGATTATATGACACAGAGAGGGACACCTGAAGGTTGGGGTGAGGGCTAGACAGACTGTAGAGTGGACATTTGGATGATTTTTCATTCCCTCTTTTTCAATACTTTCCTCTCTCCCTCGCCCCAGTGTTTTCTTGCTCTTTTCTGGTCTCACTGGCCTTGTTAGTAAGTCAACCTCGGAGGAGGTGCTGCCTCACCTCTGCAGTCCTTTCCGTGGGCATTTTCGTAGTTTGCTTTCTATTTTAGAGGGGCAGTCAAATGGGAAGGATCTTATTAAATCATTCTTGATAAAGTGCTAATGACCATTAAAGCTAAATGCACGAGAAATAGAAGAAAATTTGATTCCTGAGCCCTACATTTGAGTTTGGGAACTGCTACTTGCTAAGTGTAATTTTGGTTAAATTACTGAGTATTGTATGAATAATTAGGTGAAGGTGTTTTAGTATATCTTCTTAAAAAATTGTGATTTTTAAAAAATCACCAACATAATTCATCTTCAGTGTATTTACTTTAGGCCAAAATACTTTGTTTTATTATACACAGAAAGGATAAGGACCTCAAATCTCCATTAGGACCAGAAAAATGACGACTGAATCAGATATCAAGGGCATGACCTGTTTAAAGAGGCAGCCAGCCAGCTGATATTTTCTTTCTAGAATTGCAGGAAGAGTTTCATCCAATCATTTGATTTTTGAAGTAAATTCCAAAATCATGTTTATGTGAAATTTTCTGATTATTATATCTTGGCAAAATACTATTTTTTCAAATACCATAGGCAAAACAATGCATGGAAAATGGAAGGAAATATGGCCTATGTGCTGTCAGTTTGCAATATCTGCTCCCCCCAAAATAAAGAAATGCAGGGGTGCTTTCACCTCACATTACATCACATGTGATGCTAACGTCTAAAAGCTGCCCTTCTAAAATTTTCAGTAACTTATCCCTGTCAAACTGCGATTGGTAAAAATTCACCAGAAACATTTTGCTACCCAACTGATGTATACGTGTGGAGGGGCATCGTAAAAAAGAATATGCTTTTAAAAATACCTTTTATGGTTTTTGATAACGCAATTTTTAATAAGCAAATATTTATAAATTTAAATCTTACGATTTTCAACTACAGGTATTTTTAATCTATAGTTTCATGTCTTTGAGCATGTTAGACTGTATGCAATTTACAATTAAAATTGCAAAAAAATAGGTGGCTTTTCACAGAGGATTGATTAGTTAATTTACTTAAGATAGCAGGTTGCACAAAGGAAGAAAATGATAATGCAACAAGCTTTCGCAAGGCTGACCCTCTTCTGAGAGTTAACCTTTGTGCTCACAAATAGGTATCTGAAAAATTTCTAAGGTATGAATGGAAATAACAGCAGATTGCATTACCTACATCCTGAAGGTCAGAGGTTCAGATTACCAAGGTAATGAAACTTCAGTGAGCTGCTTCAGATCTATTAGGTTTGTCAGTTTTTATAAGCACGCTTACTTCAGGAATGCAATTATAACATAAAGGACCTATACTGGTGAAAATTCAGTAGCCGGATCTTAACAGAAGTATTCAAATGTCAGATGCCGGGGAGAGCCTACCTTTATGAGTAGGCTTTTAAGATGAATCAGTTGGTGAGATGGAGCACAGAAGAAGAGGGAGATGAGTGAAAATATATCATACATAAACATACATTCCCAGATAAAAATTTTGAATTTTTCCCAGAGGTGTCTCAGATTGTAGTAATAAGCATCTATTAACTTATATTATTTCATTAAAATGGTTTAAGAGATGCCAATACAGGTGTCATAGATCATTAGAAACCTGCAACCTTATAAGAACCCTAGAGTGATAGATTTTTGTAAAAATGGATTATTTAGTGGCAATGTAGATGAACATAACCAGTAGTTAATTTAATTTACAATTAATGTCACTTAATGCTGGTTTTAATTCACAACTGATATCACAACACATTGGGGGAAATTCACTCAGGTGTCCTAAATCAACCGTTTCTCTTGTTAGGCTGTAACGAAACTCAAAGCTGTAACAAAGGCCGTAACAAAACTCAAGGCTGGACAGAAGTCACATAGCAACTGGTGGTAACTTTGTCTTTTTATGTAACAGTAGATGATCATCCTAGTGAGCAGAGTTTTCTTTCACAAAACAAAATATTTTACTTGGGCCTTTCCAAATCAGATATGTCCCAACACTTGGTAATATTTTAACAAGTTTTGATTCAACTATTTGCCAGATGTCGAGGTATCCCTGGAAGAATTGCAACCCATATTTTCATGGTAGATTCAGGGCTGGGTTTATTCTGATTTTCAAAATGCATCATCACAAACTAACAGATCAGATGTTAAATGCTAATTTGCTGTCCAAGTAGCTCTGAAATTTCAGTTACTGCCATTTCTAAAGTTGCAGAGGGTGGGGAACCTGTGGCCCTGGGGCCACATGTGGCCTTCTGGATCCTTGAGTGTGGCCTTTTGACTGAATCCAAATTTTATAGATTTTAATAAAAGAATTTGTTCTGTGAAGTTTGGATTCGGTCAAGGGGCTGCAAAAGTGTTCGGAACAGGACCAGGGTCAGACCCTGCATTTTTTAAGCAAATCCAGTGGTGATGTCCAGACTTCCTTTCACTGTATCGAGCCCGAATTCTGTCCACAGCCAGTGCTGAAGATTGAAGATGATTCACTCAGAAAAATCTTTCACACTATTGCAAGCCAATTAAATGTTTCTTATTAATGGGTATGAGTTACAAAGTATCGGGCAGAGCTCTCTGAAGGAAGGTGTACGATGCTACACTGTATCAAATTAATAACAGGGACATTTGCATCACAACTGGCTGTTGTGACTGAACCTACAGTCTTCATCCAAAAGGAAGGAAAGAAGGGTGAGCAGGAGGCCCAAGAACGGTGTAGAGTTTGCTGCTCAAGAAGAATAGCACAGGGACGTTTTGTCTTTTTAGTTTTTATTTTTTTGATGTGTCCACATTTAATTTATTTGGGTGCTCATATAAGAAAGGGAAATAAAGACTCAAGAAGCTTACTTACTTGGTTTGGTCCAACTCACTTCCATGGCTGTGTGGTTAAGAACACTCGCTGTAAGATTGGCTCCTCTCTCTGGAAGACCAGCTAACGTGGTCACGGTTGCTTCTCTGCTTGGCGTAAACCCCACGCTGTTGTGTACAAACAGTTTATACTCGTAGGTTGTAAATCTAAAAAGTTGTTTTGTAAAAAAATATATATATAAGTTCCTGGCTTACAGAAAATATAACACATAATTTCTTTTTTCTTCACAAAATACAGGATTTCCTTCTCCCACCTCCACAAAATGCTCACTCACCTTTTTTGCCCTAGGAAATACATTATTTTCTTTTTCCTCCTTACACAAAACATATCATTATTTTTATAACTCACCAGCCTTAACCAAAGCATCAGGGAAATATTTTATTAGGAACGCTTAAGCAAACATTGCTATTTAAAACAAATGTGGTTTATCATTTTCTTATTCTTATTGTTTTCAAAGTGGTGAGGATTACAGCTCAATTCAAGATGCAATTACGAATCTGGCAAGCTGCCAGCTTTCTATCTGAATTTGATCCAGAGAGTTTTATGCTCTCCTTTTCGGAAACTCATCCATTTTCAAATATCAGGATCCCTCATCACCATTTTCTTCCTATACCGATGCTGCTTTCCCATAATCTCATTGCAGACAGATAAACCCCTAAATTAAATTGTAACTGTGACTAAAGTGTACAACATTCTCCCGCTGAGAGTTTTGCTGCAGTGAGCTGTATTTTGCCGGAGCGTGAACATATTTACTCGAGTCAATACAGTGGAAACTGAACATCACTTTGCAGAAGGCGAAAACTGACATGGTGATGTGATAGGAGGACGACATTCCAAGTCATATATTAAATTGACGGTAAAGTAAAGCCATCAATTCTTCATTCCCTTTGGGTTTTTTGGGAAGAAGATCATCAGGCTTTCTTTGTTTACTTCAAAACTGCCTGGCTAGGAAAATGTTATTAATAGACACAGGCAGGCTATGAGTGGACAGTAACTTAGACCGAGACACTTGCCTAAATATCTTGTGCACACGTGACCCTCCCAGGAGCATCCGGGACTCACGGCAAACACTGGCCTCAGATCATCATTATTTAACTTGAGTTTATTAGATGATCAAGGGGACCTCGCCCCCCATGCAGGATCCACAGTCTCTATCTCAATATATCACAACCCCTGGTGGTCGTGATACAAAGGGGAAGGTGCCATTTTTAGGATTGTGCCAAATCATTTGACCAAAATTAAGTCTGGATTCTCAGAGCATTTTGCTACCAGCTAGGTAAAAGAAGTCTGCTTGACTCACCCTGTTTCTCACTCACGTTCCAAAGATATTTTTTCAGGGTTCTGCCTCAGCCACCTTTAAGGGTGTTGTTTTGTTTTTGGGACTCCAGAAAAAGATGTAGTGACTTTTTGAGGCTGTTTATCTATTTCTCCTAAACAAGAGCTAGCATCAGGTCTCCTATACTTCTCTGCTTTTCTCTCTCTTCTTCGGTGCTTATTGTCTTTCTTTTTTCTCTGCTTTGTATGCTGTAATGGGTTGAATTGTGTCCCCAGTCCCGATGATATTTTCAAGCCTTAAACCCTGGTACCTATGAATGTGACCTTATTTGGAAATAGAGTCTTTGCAGATGTAATCAAGTTAAGATGAGGTCATATTGGATGAGGAAGGGCCCCCAATCCAGTGCCAGACTGGAGGGAAAAGAGAGGGAAATTTTTATAGAGACGTAGACACACACAGGGAGAGGCTGGTCATGTAAACACAGAGGCAGAAATTGGAGTTATGCTGCCACAAGCCAAGGAATGCCTGGGGCCACCAGAACTTAGAAGAGGCAAGGAAAAGATTCTCCTCTAGAGCCTCGGGAGGGAGTCTGGCTCTGAAAACTACTTGGTTTGGGACTTCTAACTTCCAGACCTGCAAGAGAATAAATTTCTGCTATTTTAAGCCACCCAGCGTATGGTGTTTTGTTATGCCAGCCCTGGGAATTTACTACATATGCTTTTTAGCAAGCACTAAATAGTCCACATGACCAAGATAATTAAAAAATAATACAAAATAAAAAAAATAATCAATAGTTACTTTGTATGTGTCAGGAATTTTCTACATGTATTAACCCATTCATTCCTCACAGAAACCCATAAAGTGATAATACCTATTTTGAAAATGAGGAAAATAAGGCTCAATGAATTAAATAACTTGTCCAAGTTATTAAGTTAATAAGTATAAGGGCTGGGATTCAAACATAGACAGTCTGATTCCAGAGCCTGCTCTTTTAACCGTGACTCTACACTGCCCATCTAATAGTGATGATAATAATAGTAACAGCAACCATAATGATAATCTGGTCTGTCCATACTTGGATGATGTCATATCACCAGGGCTTGACCTTTTAATCATTTTTCTAGCAGAGGGGATAGATTTTGCTTACGTTCCGAACGGTCTGGCCAAACTTCCTTTGCAACCACCGGTATGAGTATGAAGGATGGAGAGTCAGGGTTAAGAGGGAAGCAAGCCTATGACAATGGAATGAAGTGTAGCTAATGGCTCACATGGGAATTGAACCAGCGACCTCAGCTTCATTAGCTCTCTCCCTGGGTAAAATACTTATAATTATTTTTTTACTTCATAAAATGGCTTAAAAAAATTTAGCTAGAATCTGAATGCCTAATCTCCTCTCCTACAATATTTGAACTTTTCTTCCATATGTCTATGCTAATACACAATTAGTAATCTTTATGGCTTTAAAGTGATACCATGTTTGTTGTTCTTTTGTACATGTGGAATTTACAGCATAAGGTAGCACTAAAATAGTTAATTGTAAATAAATTCTGGAGCACCTTAGTTCTTATGATAGTTCAAGGCACTTCATCATAATGCGGGTATGATGAAATACACAATTTATGTTTGCATAGAAGAAGCTTAGGCCACACAGACACATGCAATTGGGAAGCCTGTTTTCAAGGTGGTACTAAAATTTTAGAGCAAGAGATGGCTTTAGAGTTTACCTGTTTCAAATAATAAAATGTTTGCTAAATTTTACAGATTAAAAAGAAAACCTGAGACCTTGAGAAATTAAGTAGATTTGCCTAAGCTTGCACAACTAGTTAACAGGGCTAGCTGGGCATCTAGTTTCCTCATTTTCAATATTAAATTCTTTCCACTATTCATTATTTTATTTAATTGAGAAATCAGTAGGTATTTCACTTGATGCTATGCATTTGCCTTTTGAATATTCTTTAACTTTTATTAAGTTTAAGTTTTAAGAAAACAACATCTTTAATTCTCTTAAATGCTAAAATACACTGTTTTCATTGCATCTAAAATCTAATCTTTATGTAGTCAGGATATATATCTATGACTTAACTACATATATGTGTTGGCTATGTTTCACCACTTCATATCAAAAAAGAATATTAGTTGGCTTGAAGTTGGTTTTTCCACTCTATGTATATTGTCTTTAAAATGGACTTAGATGTTGATTATTGATATCAAATGGGACATTACATCTAGTTATTAATAAAAGAATACCTTTAAAAGAAAAATGCTAGATAAATTGACATCATATACTCATGGCAAAACTTATTTATATCAATCAATTTCTTCCCTACATACTAATTGTGTTTCTTAGACATGTCTTGAAAAATGCATCATTTCAAACTCTGTAGAAAATAACTTTTGAAATCTGGAAAGTAAATGAATACTTATATTGAATCTACAATGCAGCTGGTAAAACCAATTGTTGGTAGGTCAATTTAGCAATATTGGGCTACTACAATAATTTTTCCCTAACTGATTCATTTGTTTGAGACCATCCTCTAGTCCCAGGTTTCCCTGTCCCCCACAAACAGACAGCAAATGGTAAACTTTATTGTTATAGCTACAACTATAGTATTTTTTCTTATCAAAGATAATATAGATTAAAGTCTTACTTATGGGACAATATTCATTTCAAGATTCAGTTATTATTACTGTTATTACTAGATTCTGTTTAAATGATGTAGTTTTTAATTTGTTTATTTGCTGAATAGATATTTTAGAAGTGAATGCATGGATGTTTCATAGTTACTAAAGCATTCAGTCTCAAAAATCTCAGGTCATTTATATAATTTGATAGGTTACTGACACAAAAATTTACCTGTCCAATAGAGAAATGATCCCTACTGAAACTTAGCAAAGTGCTTCTTTTAAAAAACATATTGAAAACAAGTTGTATTGTTCTTTCATAGTTGATATAACATCACTTTATTCATTTATTAATTTATGCATTCATTCAAAAATATATGTTGGTTACTAACAATATGCCAGATGCTAAACATAATGAAGTTGATATCTGTCCTCCTGGAGTCACAGCGCATATAAATTTTTATAGAAATATGGTTTTAAATGAGAACATCTAAAATATTTATTCATTTGTTCCTTTTTTGTTGAACACACATTACATGGAGCATCTAATTTATCCTTGGCTAGCTGGGAAGTCTTCAGAGAGGAGGTAACATTTGGGCTTGGCTTTGATGATGAGTGGTGTTTTGTCCAGTGAAGACATTTGTCCAGCATGAGACATTATTCCAGGGTAAAATGTGTGAAGGCTCATATCTTGAAAGGGTCTGATACGTCTGGGGAGCCAATAAAATTTTTCAGTGCAGCTGTAGCATGCCTCGGGTTATTTTCATCAGAATTAAAAATGTGTCAACTTTATTGATGTCCCAACAGAATTCATGTGTCAATATTGTCACTAATATAAATGATGCTTCTGAAAATGCAGGCTATTTAGTTGCTTCTTCCACTAACTCTTCCTTGTATCTGCCACAACCCAAAGTGTGCGTTAGTACAACATCACACAAGTGAGGATTTGAGAAACCTTAGATTAGCACACTGTTCCTTAGATCTTCAAATCTGTTGCAGGAATAAATAAATAAACAAACAATGCCATACTGTTTTCGTGGCTTAAATCTGCAGTTGTTGAAATTTTCCATGGATGGTAGGTTCATTTTCTTTAAATCTATCTGTTGATTCTAAAAACGATACTGAAGAATTTTGCTTTTGAAATTGGAGAGTAATGTTTATCACACTTAGAAGTTTTTATAATATAATGCTTTTTTGATGGTAAGTGAAAATTCCTGTTTCTGTATCTATACCTATACTACAAGAATGTCACACTTAAGATAATTCTGCGATAATTTCCATCTCTCTTCTACTATGTCATCAACATGAGAAAGAAATACAGACAAAGAAAGTAGATTTTTTTTTTCCTCTAAGAAAACTGTGAAGGGTGGGGGGGGCGGGAAATCTGCTATAACAAAACGTATCTTTCCAGATTTAGAAGCTCATTTTTCATGAGGTAACATTCAATATGATGACACTCGGAAGAGGACAGCATGAGGTGAATTCAAAGCAATGAAAAAAAAATAATCCCAACAGAGAAAAGCACTGTGATCAATTTAATTTGAATGTGAAATAGATACATTTTCACTCATTTTGAATTAAGCACATTGCTATGAGATAGCACACCAGTGTTGACAGAAGTTGGTTTTAATTCCTTGACTCAACTTTTATTCACATGTTGATATTAAAGAAGAAAGGAAAGGATGCACCTCTTCTTGGTAGTCATGGGAGAAGTCCTTTCTCCCACTCACCCTTCCTATGTATTAAGGCAACTTCTTCATCTAATAGCTACAATTGAACACATTTTTATTACAGGAACATGTGTCATGGAATTGACCCAGTCTTTCCATATTAACAAAGACAAAAATGTCTATGCACATTTAATCTCATTAGAAAGGAGGGGGACAAAAGTTTTTTGTTTTTTTTTTTAATAGTATTCCCCATGGAAACAACATCCTCTTTTAGGACTTGAAACGTTTTCATTTTAGTAGGTTTAAAAACTATATTAGAATTCATATCAATAAGATTTAAACTTAGATTTTATGATATATTTAGCTTAAGCACTTCAATCTTAAAATAAACAAGTTCAACCCTTCTTTGAAATAAGATGAAAATTAACTTAGAATGCTTTCATTTAAAGATAATACAATTAGCAGATTTTCGAGGAATCACATAGAGGTCTCCATCCAAATTCATTGCAAAAGAAATATTTTTAGGAATTTCTAAATCATTGAAAGGGATAGGAGTTAGAACACATTTTCCCTCATAAACTTAATGACAGCTAAATCAACATTTTCCGTAAAACAGTAAAATTACTCTATTATTTCTTGTACTTTATTCTTCCTTCTTTAAATCCACAAAAAAATAAAAAATAAAAAAAAGGAGGACATGCTGCACTGTCTTCTTAGAAGTTTTATATAATCTCTTAGGAACCAAGGCAGTATTAGGTGCTGAAAATTGTAAGGGTAGATTGATGCTCAAAATGAAGGAGGTCGCTGCCCTCTTGTTAAACTCTGTCTGACTCACATCGGCAGCATCAGACGATAACAGCACGTTCACCAGATTTTCCAAGTGATGAAAATGTCAGGACACCCAAAGTTATAGTTCCCCCAACAACCATAACTTGGCCACTTTGCACAGAATTATTAAGGAAGAAAAGTTAGAAACTCACATTAGTATAAACCTGCGGTTACATTGAGTTCGCGTTTACACAGGCAGAGCACAATTCAGTAATGAGGCCACTAGCTTTGTAACTCAGATGAAAATTATCCTTTATCAATGATGATCATCATAAGAATAAAAAGTATTTTTATTTGAATTAAATTATCTGGATAACTGGTTCTATATTCTGCTTTGTACATGTAGAAATAAAAGAAAAAATAACTGCTAAAATGATCTTAATTTCAGAAGGCAATGATATTTTAGGTTAGATTGGTGTTTTTCTATGTATTATAAATGTATACTGAACCAGAATAGACCACTTGAAGAGGGAAATTGATTTCAACTTATATTTACTCTCACAAATAAATTCATAAAGAGATGCCTAGTGAATCTTAATTTTACTTTTTATCAAGCAAATTATCATTTAAAAGCTGATTCTAAATGTACCTATATGTGATATCAAGTCAAGATGGGAAGAGACACTTCAATGCTCTCTGTCTTTATGTAGATGTAAGTTAAGAAGGAAATAGGGAATGATGGACTGTGGGGAGAATAGGAAATCATCTATTTCTTCTAAAGGTATTAAAATTCAATTAAAAAGAAAACATACCAAGCCAAACAAATAAATCAGCAAATAAATATAGGCCAAAGGGAAGGACATTTAAAGAGCCCCCCTCTGCAGTGTGAGAGACGCTGGCCTCCCAGCGGGATGGTGAGGCTTGGCTGCTGTCAAGGTGGGCAATGGCAGCGTCTGGCCAGACAAGGTCACTCCCTTTTAACAGAAAAACATGGTGTTCACCAGTGGACTCATTGCCCATTTTCTCTCAGATTTGTGAGACATCCCCTTGGACTGAAGGGACCCCTAACTTGTTTGAATTTACAAAGGGTAGAAGGCTAGAAAAAGAGATTCTCGCAATATGAAGACTCATGCCACTTGTTTTGAATGTTAAGAAGTGCATATTGTTCTTCACCACAAGCTGTAAATAAGGGATATAGGAGTTACTTAAAAACAAAATCTTTGCTAGTACTAGCAGAAAAAAAAAATCCTTTCATTCAGCATTATGAAGCTAGTCAAAACATCCCCTCAGCATGATTATGTTACATGCACACTTCCCTTCTAGAAGCAGCTGTCATGGGTATGTTTATTTCAACTCATATTTCAACTGAATTTGTGGGGATTTAATTTCATTTTTTTCCTTTAAATAGTAGACCTGAACATCTCATTAAGAATCCTTAGAGGAATCACTAAAAATTTAAAACTAAGTTTATGGCCTTGGTTCTAATCCTTTAAGAAAGTGTTATTTCTTTTGTGAAGAAACAACATTAGCTTTCTGGGACTTATTCTGTGTTTCTACTGAACATCTCATGGCAAAAACTCAAATTCAGTAATGTTAAATAGTCAGGTTCTATTTATTTTGGAAATTGTTATATTGAAGGCACTTAGAAATCACAGATCATAGAAAGCTATTTTTTGAAATTATTTCCCTAGGTGACTCTACACATAACTGTAATGATAGCAATTAATATGCATATCACACTCCCTGTGGTGTGGGGAGGGGTCCTCCACTAGACTGTGCGCTCTTTGAGGGCAAAGGCTATATTGTATTTATCTTTTGTTCCTTATCACAGAGCCTCAGCACATAGTAAGCAACAATACATTGCTGACTAAATTAATTTCATCAACTACAGTGATAATCATATAGGGATGCCAAAATAAGTAAATAACGAATCAAAAATAGTTGAGATTAGTATAATGACCATGGTAACTTAGGTTGAACAATAAGGATCTGCTAACAACTGGCCAATTTTGACCTACAAAAGCATCAATTTCATATAGTTTATTCTGTTGCTTGGTTACATTTATGTGCTGTCTCTCTCCAAGAATCTCATACCAGCTCAGATGTTTTCCCACCTTAAGATGGACAAGAGAATTTTCCTTAGTTTTGCCCATTCTCTAAAGAGAATAACACCACAGTTAGTATTCCTAATATGCAGAGAAATTCAATAATAACTCTTGATGGATTTAACTTATTTTTTCATTTTAACAAGTGTTCCGGTGCCCACGATGTGCCGGGCACCACGCTGGGGGTCGAAGATAGAGAAGTTCTGAAGACAAAGCCCCTGCCTTGGGGTAGATCTGATAATATAATGTGGTATCCAGACAAGCTCCCAGGCCAGAGGACGGCAATGATAATGGTGATATGTTTGGGGACGTGCTATGGAAATACATTAAAGGGGAGCTGATTCAGATCAGCAAGAGAGTGAGCAGGGAAGTCTTTCTGGAGTAAGAAACTCCTAGTCCAAGGATGATCTAGTCAGGCAATAGGAAAAGGCAACACTGGGTGCAGCGGAGGGAGCGAGTGCAGCTTGTTGGAGGCAATGAGCGCAACACGCAGCAGCCTCAGTGAGGAAGGGGTGGCAGGCAAGGCTGGAGTGCAAGCAGGGTTCAGAATATAGCCACCGAGTGGTGGGTCTAGAAAAAGAACCACCCTGATAGAAAAGATATTTAAAAATACGATTGAGTAGTTTTCATAAAATAACATTCATGTTTTTTGAAATTCAATTACGTTGCTTGGATGCACAAAGATTTAGAAGTCATTTAATCCCATCGAATGAACTCATTTCATAAAAAACAAAAGTGACTCCAGAGAAGTTAAGTGATTTGCCTTAGGTCACAAAGCTAGTTCTCTAGCACAGGATGAAACAGAACCCACCTCTCCTAACTCTCCCATGTAGCGCTCTTGTCTGACATCAACTATTTGCCCATTTCATTTCTTTGAATTCTAGATTGAATTCTTTCAAGTCTCAATCCTGTTTACTACATATGTTTTTGTTGACTGAACCAATGACTTACAATCACTTGATAGAAATAGCAAGCTTTTACGAGTGCCCAGTAATTTCTCCAGTTTCATATATGTTCAGTATTTCTAAATTCCTCCATTGCATTTCATGTCTAGATAGAGCTGTGACAAAGGCAATAGGTTAAGGCTTAAATGCCTCCAAGTTCAACTTCAAAAGGCTTATTTTAAGCATGCTGTTAAGATGGCAAACATTAAGCGTGCTGACTGTTACGGTTCGATGATTAATGCCACAGATAATAACCAAACATGTTTTATTGCATAACTGATAACATGCTCACACAATGAAGACACTAAGATACTTTGAACTATTCAACATGCCCAAAACTAAATGCCAGCATTTGTTTTTATAGTTTTTGTAATCTCACCTGCTAAGACCCTTATCTTCATAAAACCACTGAGTTCCTGAATAAATATTGTGCCACAGATTTAAATCTTCTGGGGGATTTGATGCAAGTGGTTGCTGGATTTTACGTCTCAGAAGCTCATATCTAAAGCAAAAGACAAGCAGGAACATCAGGATTATCTCAACTAATGTTATTACCAAAATTCAGGTTGCTTTGTGGTATTTGTGTGTGATAGATACATGCACGCAAACCTAAAGAATAACATCTTTGAAGTGTTTTTCCGGATAAATATTTTTTTTCTGGCTCACGTTTCATATATTCAACTATTTTAAAACAATCAGCGACAGTCACATTTTACTATTATCCATAAGAACAATAACATTTTAGTTTTCTTTTATGTCAGATTTGCCAAATCTTTATTGCTAGTTTCACATAATGTAGAAATACAAAAAGCTTATCAAGTTAATAATTTCCTAAGAGTACTCTCATCAATACTTTATAAACAATGATAATATTATCAACTTCGTATTCTTGGCCAAGTATCGAGTTCAGGTTGTTACAAAGCCATTTCAGAATCACAACTCTTTCCTTTCATCTTATCTGTACCCCTAACCACATTATTTACAAGTTTCCCGATAACAATACATGCCAAAGAATTACTGTGTTAGCTTTAGAATTCTGAGTCATATTTGTGCCAATGTATCAGAACGTGCATTAGGTTTGCCTAATGTATAATAAGACTGTACTTTGAAACTCAAGAGAAGGGTTACGTAGAGAATCCTTAGAGAACGGTGATTGTTGTTTTCAGTCCTGCAATATTATGATGATGTTTCCATTAATACTTCGATGAACTTTTACGGTTCTGTGTAAGTCAAGATATATAATATTGTATGAAAGTTATGAATTGGGGAATATCCTATAAAGAATTAGTTCTTATGTGAGTAAAAGCCTCCTCCCTCCCTACTTCTTGGAGAGATAAGACTATAGCAAAATCTGAAATCAGAGTCACTTTCTCTTACCTCACATTGGGTCCATTTGGCTTGGATGGCGGCTGCCAAGAAATCCCAACATACGATTCACTCAGTGGAATCACTGATAATGGGCCAACGCCCTGCGGTAGGGTGGGGTGGGTGGTAACACAGGTAGGTAAACTCTCTGTGCACCCTCCTAGGTGTCCATCCCCCCCTGAGCAAGCAACAATGGTGACAGAATAATTAGTGAAAGGAATAAGATGTGTAATTATTTGACTTAACGCTGAGGAAGTCACATTGGTTATTGTGATGTGAGGGTCAGGCATGCGGATCTCATAGCTAAGCATGTCTCCGTTCCGGATGAGAGGGGGTTTCCAAGTGACCTGCAATAAAAGATAAACTTAGAATCAATGTGACAACACAGGAACAGAGGAACTGAAGTTCACAAGGCCTGGAATTTCGCTCTGCCTTGTTTTCAGTTCATTTTCTGAATGCCTACTTTCTACTTAGCCCTCTGTAATGAAGGGTTTGGGATCAATTAGCAGTACACCAGGAACTCAGTGAAATGCTGTTTCCTGGGTTTGGCCTTTAGTCGTGATACTTTCTGGGACTGTCAGACTAATACACACCTTGGTGATTCATCTCCACTGTGGGTGTTCCGAAGGACACAGAGCAAACACATGGAGAAAATTCACACATCCACATGCATCAATAGGGCAGCGACAGGATTTGATAGTTTTCTTGTTTATAACTCAATTAAATGGAACATCAGAACTCCATGCTTTGCATTGCTAGTGTACATACTAAGTCACGTTTTTTTTGGAGGGTGGGGGAAGGGAAATCATAATTTATATTTCCTGAGGATGTACAATTGAGTTCCAGAATCTTACCTGTACATAATTTAGCAGTAAAGCAATAAGAATACATCCTATTCTAAGGGAGAAGATATATATAGAAAGCATTTTAAAAGGCAAGCAAAGGATGATCCTGTTTAGCTAATGCATGGAGTTGAGCATCAGAAGAAAGAAGAACATTTTGTAATGGAATGCCATAATGTCTGAAGTTTGTTTTCTTGTCTGGCTAAATTTTGCAAGAACATAGGGGTAACATACTCATGTTCTTGTTGGGGGAAAGGGATCCTAGAAATATGTGCATAGACCATTAAAAATCACTTATTCATATGCTATCATGTTTCATGTCTTTTATTGTTACCTTTCAGTGTTCCTTTTATAAATACTAGGATATATATTTAATCTCTCAAATAGTCTTTAATTTTCTTGATTACAGGACTAAATTTTACATTCATTTATTGCCATGCATACAGTAAGTAATTGTAGTCATTGCTTGTTAGGTTATATTTTTTTCTTGGCATACAGTTATTTTGAAACTTAAAAAGTCAGATTTTCACAAGGTGATATATTGATATCTACATTTATAAATGTATACAAAATCAAAGTCAAAAAGGAATAACAGAAAAATTAAAATAGAGAGGGATTGACCATAATTTTTCACCTTAAATCAAAGAGAAAATGTTTCTTCCAGAAAGAATATGACCTGAGTTTTTGTAAGAGTACTCTTACTAATAATTGGTGACAAACTGGAGTCCCAATATGGGTTAGTTGGGCAGTTGCCTGATGATTATTGTGGTAATTTATAACTAACAATGGGCCAATATCTATCCAAATTTTACTACACGGGCTGACATCATTGTTAATCTTAAAAACTTCTTGGAGAGTTCCAAGAAGAGATGCCGGGATGAAGAAAAGTTTGAGATGTGTTCCTTATGAGTAGGGGGGATTTGTCTGGATACAGAAAATATAAAAAAAAAAAAAAACAAAAACCTAAAGCAAGCAAAGTTTGCAGAGCAGACATATGGTTCTATTTGTTGTGGAGGTGCAAATACTCTCTGTGGACTTGGAAAATTAGTCAAGGTCAAACTCAGAGGACTTCCTGATATTTATCACATAAATAAAAAAAGGAAGAGCTATCACACCTAAATTCAACACTACTCATTTGAGGAATACGACTTTCTTGTCTCCCAAACCAGAATACTTTGAGATTTCAGGTCAGAACTTGGCAACACTTGAAAGAATTAAAATTTAGGAGACAGAATGAGTTAGCAGCTGAGCTAACAGTGAATTGATCTGGAACTCAGTATCGAGGCTGAGAAAAAGCGTTCATAAGATAAAACTTGAATAAGATATCTGCCAGCAGAGATTAAGAGATTGATACAATGACTCTGGAGACAGTCATTTGAAGATCTAAAAAAATCCCATTTTCTCCATTATAAATGTTTACATCCAGAAATTAGCTATTTTTCTCATTTTTAAAAAAGTTACAAACTTAGAAAAAATTGTTCATTTGACAGTAATGAGTTAGAAGAAATGAATCTACTTCTACAAAAAAATTTTAGGAGGACTAAATAACATAATCTTTTGTAATGTGGAGGACATTGTCATTGTAGTCAGTAGGCTAACGGAAATGGTATCTAATTTGATCACCTTGCTGAAAATATCCTGAAGTCATTAGTAAGGTGTTTAAGGAGCCACAGACTTTTACCAACTCTTTCATATCAGTGATGAATGGCTCTAAAAAAATCAAGGCACTTTCAAAATTCCCCGTTTTAAGCAGAAACTTAGACATACAGTTTAGTTGATTAGCTTCAGGCCTGAAAGTAGTTAACACACATAATAAACATTGTGATTGACTGACTTCTTTAACTCCATCAAACTATTTTTAAGAACTCTATGAATAAGAGTATTTATGACGATTGATATTATGGGTTGAGAGTGGGCTAAGATATGATAAACATCCCTAATATTTGATCCGAGCTATATACCATTAAAGCTGTGTGACTTTGAGCAAAATGCTTAACATCTCTGGGCCTTGGAATCCTCATATCTGATGTGAAAATACAATCCTTGCCATCATGCCTAGACATATGATTGCATAATTCTAAGACTATTTAATCAACAGAAGATACAAATGTAGCATTAGGAAAGATTGTGTGGATATATTTGACTCTCTACAGTAACGCAATTCCTCTTAACAATTGACTCTCTGGCAAAACTCATATGGAATAAGCTGTACAATAAATATTCATTGAAATAAAATTAAAGTTCTCTTTCAAAATGCTCTCCTTTCATTTAAAATTTATTGATATTAATTTTTAATTTCAAATATCATCTGCATTTTATAATCAGAGAAAGGGTACAAAGATATATAAAGGAAAAATTAATTATGGCCCTCATTAATTAATTAATTAAACTCCTTAAAGTAAAAAGGCAATAGCTTGGAGTATATTTTCCCATACTTTTTATATGTTCATACAAGTGAGGCAAACATACCCATACATGTATGAGGTCTCTATTTTTTAAAAATTTCTTACAGAAATAAAGTTTGTTCTGTATCCACTATGCTACAATTTGCTTTTCAGACTTAACAATAGATTATGGACAAACTATCATTTTTGCTGTTGCATAGTATTCCTTTCAAGGCTAAAACCAAATTATTTATTACCTTATTGACATTATTTAACTTCTAAAAACAATACTTGAAAATGTATGCAATATATTCTCCTTTATTTTCTTCTAAGCTTTTTATTTTTTTAACATTAAAATTTTTAATTTATTGGAATTTAGTTATAACACAATATAAATGAGGGATCTATTTTTTTTTCCTTACACATGGACAGCCAGTTAGGCCAGTATAATTTTTTTACTATTCTTCTTTCAAAATATTATGGGGGTACAAATATTTTTGGTTACATCAATTGATTTTGTTATGCTTGAGTCAAGGTTATAAGTGTGCCCATCACTCAGCTAATAATGTTCATTGTACCTGTTAGGTAGGTTTTCACCCATGCCTCCTTTCCTCTCCTCACTGCTTGATTTCCATTAGGTTTTACTTCCCTCTGTGCACATGTGTGCTTATCTGTTAGTTCCAATTTAATAGCAAGTACATGGGGTATTTGCTTTTCCATTCTTGAGATACTTCACTTAGGAGAATGGTCTCCAGTTCCATCCAAATTGTTGCAAAAGGCCTTAAATCATCCTTCTTCATGGCTGAATAGTATTCCATAGTATACATATATCACATTTTATTAATCTACTCATGAATTGATGGGCACTTGGGCTGATTCCACATCTTTGCAATTGTGAATTGCACTGCAATAAATATTTGAGTGCAGGTGTCTTTTTGATAAAATGACTTCTTTTCCTTTGTGTAAATACTCAGTAGTGGGATTGCTAGATCAAATGGTAAGTTGACTTTTAGTTCTCTGAGGAATCTCCATACTATTTTTCATAGAGAGTACTAATTTGTAGTCCCACCAACAGTGTATAAGCATCCTTTCTCTATGCATTCATGTCAGCATCTATTGTTCTCAGACATTTTTAATAAAAGCCGTTCTAACTGGGATATGGTGATATCTCACTGTGGTTTTAATTTGTATTTCCCTGGTGATTAGTGACACCGAGCATTTTTACATATGTTTATTGGCCATTAGTCTATCTTCTTTTGAAAAGCTTTTGTTCATGTCTTTTGTCCAATTTTTAATGGGGTTATTTATGTTTCTCTTACTGATTTGCTTGAGTTCTTTGTAGATTCTGGTTATTACCCCTTTATTGGAGGTATAGCTTGAGAATATTTTCTCCCATTCTGTAGGTTGCCTATTTGTTCTGTTGAATATTTCCTTAGCCATGCAGAAGCTTTTTAATGTAATCAAGTCACATTTATTTTTTGTTATTGCTGTGATTGCCCTTGGGGTCTTCTTCATAATTTCTTTGTCTAGGCCGATATCTAATAGAGTTTTCTAATACTGTCTTCTAATATTCTTATGGTTTCATACCTTAAGTGTTTTATACACCTTGAAATAATTTTTTTGAGTGGTGAGTGATACAGATCCTGTATCACTCTTCTACACATGACTATCCAGTTCTGCCAGCACCATTTATTGAATAGGGCTTCTTTTTCCCAGTGTATATCACTGTCTGCTTTGTCAAAGATAATCCGGGTTCTCTGTACTGTTCCATTGGTCTGTGCTTCTATTGTTGTGACAATACCATGCTGTTTTGGTTGCCCTGTAGTACAGTTTGAAGTCTGGTAATATGAGGCCTCCAGATTTTTTCTTTTTGTTTAAGATTGCTTTTGCTATTTAGGCTCTTTTCTGGTTCCAAATGAAGCATAGACTTATTTTTTCTAGATCTGTGAACTATGACATTGGTATTTTCATGGGGATTGCACTGAATCTGTAAATCACTTTGGGTAGCATGGACATTTTAGCAACATTAATTCTGTCGATCCAAGAGCGTAATATGTTTCTCCATTTGTTTGTGCCATCGGCAGTTTCTTTCTCTTCAGTATTTCATAGTTCTCTTTGTATATTCCTCAGTATTTTATTTTATTTGTGGCTATTGTGAATGGCACTGACTCTTTGACTTGATGCTCAATTTGACTGTTATTGGTGCATAGGAATGCTACTGATTTGTGTACATTGATTTTGTAACCTGAGACTTTGCTGAATTTATTTATCAATTCCAGGACTCTCTAGGAGGAGTTTTTGGGGTATTCTAAATATAAGATCATATTGTCAGCAAAAAGTGATAGCTTGAACTCCTCTTTCCCAATTTTTATACCCTTTATTTCTTTCTCCTGCCTGATTGCTCTGGCTAGGACTTCCAGCACTATGTTGAATAGAAGTGGTGACCGTGGGAACCTTTGTCTCGTTCCAGTTCTTAGGGGGAATGTTTTCAACTTTTCTCCATTCAGTATGATGTTTGCTGTAGGTTTGATATATATGACTTTTATAATTTTGTGATATGTTCCTTCTATGCCTTAGTTTCTTGACAGTTTTTATCATGAAAGAGTGCTGAATTTTGTCAAATGCTTTTTCTGCATCTATTGACATAATTGTATGGTCTTTGTTTTTACTTCTGCTTATGCGGTGAAACACATTTATTGATTTCTGTATGTTGAACTATCCTTGCTTCCCTAGGATTAAGTCCACTTGGTCATGGTGGATTATTTATTTGACGTGCTGTTGAATTCGGTTAGCTAGAATTTTATTGAGGATTTTTGCATCGATATTCATCAGAAATATTGGTCTGTAGCTTTCTTTTTTTTGTTGAGTCCTTTCCTGGATTTAGTATCAAGGTGATATTGGCTTCATAGAATGAGTTGGGAAAGATTCCCTCCTTCTCAATGTTATGGAATAACTTCTGCAGTATGAGTACCAGCTCTTCATTGCAGGTCTAGTAAAATTTGGCTGTGACACCACCTGGTCTGGGGCTTTTTTGTGTTGGAAGCTTTTTTATTAATCCTTCAATCTTCTTGCTCATTATTGGTCTATTCAGTAGTTCTATTTCTTCCTGACTGAGTCTTGAGAGGTTGCGTGTTTCCAGGAATTTGTTCATTTCCTCTGTGTTTCCAAGTTATGTGCACAGTGATTTTCAGAGTATTCACAAATGACATTTTGTATTTCTATGATATCAGTTGTAGTATCTCTTTTCATTTCTGATTGAGCTTATTTGGGTCCTTTCTCTTCTATTTCTTGTTAATCCAGGGTGTTTTATTCTTCGCCTTGTCATTATTTTATTTTTTGTTTATGGTTAAATTTAAGCAGACTTTTGGTGTACATGCCAAGGCCGGTGGTTCCTGCTGTCTGAGTGAGGATTCTACTGTGTAAGAAGGATTGAGAACTGCAGGCTTGCTCTCTTCTTCTGCTTTAACTGTGAGAAAATGGGCAGGAGCATGAAGGTTCAGAGGCTCATGATATCACCAGAAAAGGAGGGGTGTTTTTTTCCCTGCATTACAGTTATGCAACTTAGTTACTTCTGCATATTATTTCTTATTAGTTTTCAATTCAAAAGCTTCAGTGTAGTAGTCTGTACCTTGACTTTATCTTATTTAAATACCTTTTTCTTAATCGGATTTTAGTTTGAATTTTTGTTAGAAATGGCTACTGAATTTTACAAGTTCTTTTTCTGCATCTATTGATAAAAATATGGATTTTCTTTTTTTAATTGGTTGATGCAAGAAGCATGTTGAGAGATTTCCTGATGTTGAACCATCCTTAAATTTTTGAAATCATTTGTCTTGATTTACCATTCTTTTAATATACTTCTTGATTCAATTTGCTAATCTTTTACTTAAAAATTTTAGATCTATATTCATATATGAAATTTGTCTATAGTTTTATTGAATTATCTTTTTTAGGTCTTGGTAGAGCATTTTCTAACAATTTTATAAAATGAAATGAATTTTCTTAGGTGATTAAATATTAAATACACCTGGCTTTCACACATTTTCAGATGACACCTTTTTGACATTATATATTTATTTTCTTATGATGAAATAAGATTTTAAGAATATGATTTTAATCCATAAAGTTGTGCTCTCCAATTCACCTCTTTTTTCTGTTTGTTTGTTTGTTTTTTGAGATAGGGTCTCATTCTGTTGCCCAGGGTGGAGTGCAGTGGTGTAACCACAGCTCACTGCAACCTCCAACTCCTGGGCTCAAGTGATCTTCCTGCCTCAGCCTCATAAGTAGCTGAAACTACGAGCACACATCACCATGTCTGGCTAATTTTTTTACTTTTTCGTAGAGATGGGGTCTTGCTATATTGCCCAGGCTGGTCTCAAACTCCTGGCCTAAAGTGATCCTCCTGCTTCAGTCTCCCAAAGTGCCAGGAGTACAGACATGAGCCACCTACTCTTCCTGGCCTCCAGCTTACCTCTCTTAATGCTCGTATCTAAGCTCAGTTGCCTCTTTTTATAGTTACGAATATGTCAGTTTGGATTTATTTTCTGTAATAGTGGTGTGAGTGTAGTTTCTCTTGCTTTCCCTATTAGACTGTAATTCTTACAGGTGGCGCTGTATAGAGACAACAACACATGGCATAAAATGAGAAGAACTAGGATGAAATACCAGCTCCACTCTTTTTGTCATCTCCCACCCTATCATCTGGTATTCTCTATTGCTCTGAACTTGATTTGTTTTCTTCCTCCAAGTCTTTGTCACTTCTGAGCACATTATACTTTTGTTTGCATTCTGTCTCCAATGTAAGCTCCCTCAGGCTAGGGACTGTATTCTGATGTTTATTATATCCTCAGTGCCTAAAAGAGGCACTCATAGAGACATGCGTTTATTTACTGATGTTCTACAAATTTCAATATAATTAAAATTATCAGTGTTATTGTTGCTAATATTATTGATAATTTTCTTTATCCAACCTAATACTTGGAATAACTCAGTGGTAAATGTTAAATTAACTTTTTAACCAATACATTAATGATCCTCCTGTTATTTCTCATGAATATTTAATCTATTTGCAATTTTGGCTTTTAAATCTTATATTTTACAAAGAGAAGTCATTGTTTAGCTGTCATATACCTCTGTTTACTGCCAGGACATGTACTTTGGTAAAATCTTAAGATCTTTCTGAACATAATGGCAGCCAATAATACTGAAGCACAAATCTGTTATTTTAATACTATTTAAATGATGTATAGCATCAAATACTAGATTCAGTTGAATATTCCTGATTCTCTTTATTGATAAATTTATTTCCTAGTTATAAAATGGGAATTAATATAAAGTGTGAGTTTCTAAAAAGTTATTACTAGTATACAAAGTTCATATATTTCAGGCATCTTCTTAGAGATTTTAGATTCCTGCCCCGGGGTTACCAATGCCTGTGGGCCTCCGTTGAGTGCCTGCAGGATTCAACTCTCTAGCCAAGCTAGTCTAAACTTCTCTAGCAAGCTGAGAAGCCATGAATATTGTTTCATTCCTGGATGATATTACAAAATCAAAAGAAGGGAAAAAAAGAACAAAGAAAACTTGTTCTGGATACGTTTGATCGCATCGTTTATATGTGCTAAATCTAGTAGAATTATACACTGAGTTATTATTTTTCTGAAAATATTTGTTCTTTTGCAGATCTGCAGCAATCAGCAATGCCTAGTTATAAAATTTTTGTTAGAAAGAATGCAGAACAATGTCCGTTCTGTAGCCTTGCCTTTGTGAAGGGATGGTGTTTGTTATGTTGCATTATATTGATTGGTTTTATACTGCTACCAAAGTTTCCCAAAACTTCCCCAGGATTGAAAAGAAAAGTCATTTTTGGAATGATTCATAACTCTAGGTTTGTTTGAGCTTTTTGTTTTGCTTTGTTTTTATTTTCAATGAAGAGCAATTCTTAAGATTGCTCAATTCATATAATAAACATTGTATATTGTGTATTTAAAATTAATTTCCTTTTGGTGTTTAATCAATAGAATTTCATACACTTTTGATATTTTTATCACAAAGGTGTGTTGTTTGGACCAGTCTCATATTAAAACTACCTAATAAAGACTTTTAAAAATAGCTTTTCGTTGGTAGGCTAAATTAAATCTCTTCAACAATTTACACTGTTTAGCATCACCTAGTGTTTGCTTTGGTTGGGGAGAGAGAACACACAACATAGATCCAAGTAATAATTTCAACAGATGAACTTTGCTGTTATGCAAATGTCCTTTGTTTTGTGCTCTGGTGAGCAAGCTACTGTACCAATGCTTTTGGCAGTAGTACAAGACTGAATCCATGGAAGCATGTGTGTATTTACACAAAAGAGGCTTCTAAGCTACAAAACTCCCTCCTGTTTGGTTACACTAATTTCCCTTGAATGAAGTTTGTATGCCAGCCAAAACAATGGTAGTTATCCTGTCCTCTAGAGTTCATTCCCAATAGAATGAGGTGAATAATAGAACACTTTCTAGATAGCCCATGAATATGCCATTTTTATTTCTTTACCCATCATTTTGATTCTTTGATTATTAAAAAATATCAGAATATTGGTAATGGGAAATTTTGTTAATATGCTAATCCACTCCTCTGTATTTTCCTATCTCTTCTCATTTTCTGAGCTATTTAAATCTGACGTGGTGGTTAAGCTAAGCATCCCATTGTGGCATTCAAAGTATTTCAGGTGTGAGAGGCAAATGGAAGCATCTCAACAATATAATTAAGGGGATACAGGGAGAAATGAAAAACTGACATCGAATTTAAGACAGTTTGGGCCAAAGGCCAAAACCCAGTTTCTCCAGTGAATGCCTAAAACAACAAATGTGTTTGTTTAGTCAGCAGATGGCTCTGTTCAACACAGAGTCAATCCAGGGTAAATCCCTAAGTCTGCGGAGGAGACGGAAGACTCAGTCTCTTACCTGGACTGCCTCGGGTCCCAGCACGGTCACTACGGGTGGCTGCACCCCAGCAGGTCGTGAGGGTCTTGTGGTCACTTCTGCCCAAGCACTGCTGTTTGTACCACCATCACGAGTGCTCATCAGGACTCGGTATTCATATTTTGTCCATGGGCTGAGGGCAAGAGTCTTGTCAATAAACCTCATGGAATGACTTCTTGGAAGAGTCGCCAGGGTAGTAACTTCTTCTTTCCCTTTGACTCTTCTCTCAATTGTGAAGTTCTCCACTAAGCCATTGGGATGGGTGGGGAGTTGCCAAGATATAATCACAGATGTGGGAGTGTCAGAGAACAGCTCTGGACATGGGATCCCTTCTGGTGCCTCTGCGTGTGTCCATATGGTCTGAGACTCTGCTGAGAGGGAACATCCTTTTGAAGTACAGGCTTCTACCTGAAACTTATAGGCAGTGTATGGGTATAAGTGGGTCACTGTGCAATTAGTGACATTTCCAGAAGTTCTCAAGTATAGACGGCCATGCTGATAAATGTTATAATGGGTAATAACCCCATTGCACTTTGAAGGATGCTGCCAGGTGACCAACATCATTCTTGACTTCACATCCAGAACAATCGGAGGGTCTATGGGTCCTGGTTCTACAAAGTAGAATAAATCCAAGAAATGATACCTCTTGGAAATTTCCCACATCTCCTCAAAATAAAACTAAAATGAATAACTCTCCTATATAAGTATGAAAAACACACTCAATAAAGTCTAATAAGTAAATAAATAAGTGTTGTAAAGACAAGGACCATGCCTGCTTTGCTCATAAATGCATGTGAAATACTTGTTGAATATTATGGAACTAAAATTGTCATTTTCCTTTCTAAGATATATTTACCAAAATTATCTCTTTTCATTAAAGCTGATTTAAAATGAGAGCTTTTTTTTTTAATAAAGATATTAGAAGAGAAATATACAGGAAGCCAGTTGTTACCAAAGTTCTAGCTTCCGCCACATTTTTTTCTAGAGTCCCAGTAACTAATTATAATCAATAACACTATCATAACAAAACTGCAATATTTTGCAGCCCAGTAAAATCCTTGGGCATCTCTCATTATAAATTCCATATTATACTCGGTTCTGTTTGTCATTCTAATCCATGTTTTGCAATTTATCTACTCCCTGTTAATATTATAGGTGATTTTTTACTGTGACTGTGACAGAAGCTGCCGATTTAGCTCTTTCACCTACTGATAAATAAACAATGCACAGATCTGACCTTTAGGTTAACAGGTTTTATGCTTGCTCCACTCAGCACTCTAACTGATTCAATTATCATAAAGGTTCAGGAGGCTCCATGAATACTGAAAAAGGCCCACCATATGCCTGCATAGGTGCTGTGGAACAGCAAATACTCTGCAGCCCTCCAGAGAAATTCCTTAATTGTAAATAATTTCACCATGCGACACAATCAAGTCACCTTGAATGCAAACCCCTCAGCCTGCGGAGGCAAAGTGTTATTTAAGCTTTACTGGGCTGCGTTAAATTCTGCAATTTGAAGGGCTGTTAAGTTTTTCAATTGAAATTTCATTTAAAATGCAGGTGCTTTTTATTATATTGAGGCTTTACTGCTCTCTAGGTACAAGCAAGAACATGGTGCAATAACACAAATCTGGCTCAATCACTGATCAGTAACAGCTGTAATTCCAGAACATTTAGCATTCTTATAAACCACGGCCTCAAATCTATAAATTGCTACAACAGATCAAGAAAATACTATATCCCCCTTTTCTGCCCACAGCAATTTTGACATTTATGAGATTTTTCTGTGAACATTAGATTTTATTGAAAATCTTTAAAAAAAAGATATACTTGGATTTAGTAATTGTTTAAAATAGCATTGATTATGTGCGTGTGTGTATGCAATTCAGCGTTACACCGAAGGTTTAAATTTTAAATGTACCCACTGCTTCGCAAAGCCAGTGCCTGCAGTAATAGCCGGCTATGTGAGCACACTTTAGCACGACGGGGTCCACATATTTGTCACCAACTGGACTGACGGTAGAATCATAATTACTTTTTGAGGCGAAAGATGTTACAGTGCACCAACCCTGACATCAAGCTATTTCTGACAATTTGGTAATGTATCCTATTTGAAGAGAGAAATCCCCCACCCCCCAAAAAAACAAAACAAAACAGCAATCTTGGTACGGATCACATTTTCCATTTTAGTCTGTTGTTAGCTTTCATTTTAAAGCTTTCTTAAAACCACTGTGACATTTCTTACTTTTGCTCTCTGGTATACAGTAGTAGTAGCAATTATTATATCAAAATGGGGATATAGCTCCTTTCTTGTTTATACTTGTCATCTAGATTTGGCTATTTCCCAGAGAAGAGCAAGTGTGAGTCTTGTAAGATATCAATGTTGTTTTGAAATCTGAAAAAAAAAAAACAAAACTAAATCCCCTGAGATGGGGGTTCGTAAAATCAATGATGGAGATTCAAGTCTTTAATGTCTAAACCTATCTCACTCTCTCTCCTCAAAAGAGAATATGCACTGAAAAATCAGAATATTTTCTATTAGGGTTTTCATCGGGGTCTTGCATAATTATTCCTCACATGTGAACTATCAAACTGTGAGCTTCTTCAGGGAAAAGAAACAACAATGATGCAGTTTGTTCTCTGTGATGAGGGCGATAAGCCTTTTATTTCTCCTGAATATGATGATGGTATTATAGGTGAAACCTCCGTGATAATGAGATGAACTTGCACTTCAAACCCCGACAGAACACAGCCTTTTCTCAAAGATGATCTCTTATCTTGGAAAAGAAGAGATATTCAGTTTCAATTTCATGATTTCCCCCCCCCCCTTAAAAGCCAGCACACATTTTATGAGCTTCCCGCTCTGGCTGAGTCGCCTCCTTGCTCTTGTTGCAGAAGGGTCCTTTAACTTGTGTGATTCTGGAGAGGCAGCTGAAAGCAGCTTAATTAGCTCCTTTGGCTAGGGAAGTGTTAAAACCTGACTCCTGGCACTCTTTCAATTTAGTGCTTTAAAATGATAAGCCGAATCCTCTAATTCTATATACAAATCAACGGGCCTGCTACTGCGTGGTTGAAAGGGTCACCACAATTATGTAAAACATGAGTAATAACTATAATTGGGGTAGTTTGCTAATACAATAAAAAGCTCTGAACATGAGAAAAGTTATGCTCACAGCAGTAGCTATCACTTTCTAAAGTAAGAATTCATGGACGAAATGACATGAAAAAGATGGTTATAAAATTTTAATGGAATGATAAAAGGCAAAAGTCAGCCTCTCAGCTGAATTCTTAAAATCCCTATATATCACAATCAGCTCCTTAACTGTAAAATCAATGTGGAGTATAACATGTTGTCAATGCAGCTGTCACTGGAGGGGAGACCAGGAGTATGACAGGCACACAGCTCAGCTGGCCGGTGATGAAAATACAACCGTACAGCCCTCTCCGTGGGTGTAATTGTTTAGAGAACTCCCTCCTGGAGCCGGGAACAGGAGCATCCCTTCTGTTCAGATCACAGATTCATATTTCAAACCATTTCATTACAGCATTAATAACGGAAAGTAGTTTCATTTTGGCAAATGAAATTATCTTTTATGGGAAACTATTTTGCTCATCAGCTTCAAAAGTTCAGCCCCAGCCTAAAAGAGAGTAATAAAATTGTTCACAGAGGGGTCTGCTTATTTAGTTTTATACTCTGGGGTGTATATTGGGAAGTATCTGTGTGTATGAATAAACAGTTTGAATGACTTACAACCTGAGCGTGTACAGAACTTTGCGTGGTTTTCACGGATCTTCTACATTTTTTTTTTTTTTTGCTATTACAATTGCCCATGATTGATCAATTAGTTTTGTTATTATGCTCTCATTGGTGCCTTGGAGCAACATTTTTGCCATTCTAATTAAAAACTCACTCAGTTTAAAAGCTCTTTTTGGTAAGGTTAACTCCATAAATGGATATCCCCTGAATTTACCCATGAATTAAAAATCAAGGTGGCAAATATATGGATGTCTAATTATATAAAGCAATATATTGTATGCTAATCTTTAATGTAGCCTTTAAATATTCATTACTGATATGTTAGCAGAAGACTAGAGTGATGGGTCCTATCTTCTCTTTAATCATGAATTCTTTTATCGATTTATTATTTATATCCCAACTCCTTCCCAAAAGAATTTCTGACAGCTCGTAACAGAAGACCCAAATGTAAGAGGACCAATAAAGTAAAGAAAAAGAAATATTAGCCTTGTGATAATGAAGAGGGTACAACAGTTGTCTTCCAAAACAAATGTTAAGAATGGGCACTGCAGGTTTGCACAAAAATAAACTTTCAGCTTCTTGACAACTGATGAAAAAGGAAACAGGCCGTGTAACACAGGCACTGTTATGTAATGGAAGGAACACCTGAAGGCTGGAAGGTTGTTGGAACTGAAAGGATACTATTTGACAGTCTCCAAGTAGGAGAACCAATATTCAGGAGCTATTTTTTTCTCCATTTCTCCCGAGACCGTTAGGAAGAGCGTTTTGACTTCTAGAACCAGGGCATATTGTGAGGTCAATGGCAACAGATTCTTCCTTGAAGGTTTGGGGCAGAAAATAAAATGTATTGATGTGAGAATTCATGAAGGCAGAACAAAGTCCTAAAAAATCTAAAAGTCATCACATTCATCCCTTGTATTTGCAGAAAACTTAATCTGAATTTTTCCAAACATAGCTGATCAACTCCGTTTATAAGCAGAGTTTATAAAACAGGCCCCTGCTCTTTCAGATCCTGAGCAGACTTTCCTCTCCTTTGTACTTATTTCATTAATATTGGAAAATTAGGGTTTCAGGGATGTTTTAAAAATAAGTAAGAAAACATGATCAAAAGAATATATGCACTGTTTTAGCATTACAGAATGTTCTTTTATAGTCAAGTGCTATATAAAATTATTATGGTATACATGTACCTTTTTTGTTAATAGCTAGCTGTTTTCAGGTACTTAAAGTCCTTCTAAGAACTTAAGATTTGAGACTCTTAAAACTATGAATAAGCTCAAAGCATGTCATTAAATATCAATGTGTGGCAATTATCACTGGATCATCTTGCATAGTCCACGGAGATTTTTCAAATATTGACAATTTTTTCAAAGCTAAAAAATGAAAATAGTTTTCTAAAGTATTTAGTGTATGGCCAGCAGGTAGCATTTCTAGATAATGAGAGAACAGATATTCAGTTCCTATCAAAGTTACTTGCACATAATAGGCACTCAATAAAATTGAAGCAATAATAATAATAATAATAAGGTAGTTGTGATAAAATTTTTTTTTATTAATTTCTTAAACTAAACAGAGGAAAAGCTAGAAAAGGCTTGATTTCTTATTACTTTCACCTTCACTTTTTAGCTGAAAGATGTAAGAAACATAGAAATTGCTAACACTCCAAATTTGGAAGAGTAGTGTGCTTTATGTGCCCAGAGGAAATTCAAGAGCTCAAGAAGGAAATGAAAGGAAAGGTGGATAGAATTTTTCATTAATCAATCCATTTTTCAGTGGATTTTCTGTTGGTCACTTTTAGCTTGAAAAAGTTCCTTTTGATTTTACAACATAAAAATAAAATATAAAACTGACAAATATCTGCTTTTGTTAATTCTGAAAATTCAAGAACTTGGGAGAAAATCTATGAAACAGAAAACACAGTATGTCATGACAAATATGCAGAGTCAGTTTGCTCTCAAAATCAGTAGATTATATGTTACTTTTGATCACAGGTCCTCTGTTATGTGTAAAACAGACAACTGCATCACTGTTGGAGAAGATAAATGTGTCAGCATTCAGAAATTAATATTTAAAGTAATTGGGAAAGATAGTTGCAATGGAGAAAGCAAAATAACCATGCAGCACTATGATACATGTCGTTCATATTACTTCATAAAATAAAATCTATTCATATAAATATGGTCCATGCTAATTTAAAAATATTCCTATTTTCTCTTACATAGAACTCTCTTATGGATCCATGTTGAAACTTTAAATTCTAAAATGCACTAATCATAAAAGGATGTTTGCCATGAGATAGTAGTTTTAAAATTTCAATATTCTTAAGGGCACACATGCACTTATTAAATGACTTGGAAAATCCTACTCTACAATTATCTTGATCAATTTATTGAACTTCGGATCACATTTTTACTTCTGTTACATGGACTCAGAGTGTTTTATTCTTAAATAGGTAGTGAGAATAAGAAAAAAAAATTTTTTTCCCTTCTGAAATTTTCTTTCTATATATCCCACCTCTTCATTTTCAATAGCACATGGTTTGGACTAGCAAAGGTCTTTCTAATTAGAATATTCCTTAACCTAGCCAGGGCAGCCAATGCTGAATCAAAGGGACAGCCAGCAGCCTGCCTCTGACCAAGGCGAAGAATAAGGATCACTTTTGGGATTTCCCTCTCTTCCATTTGCCTCTCATCCTCCCTCTCCTTGTCGCATACTGTGAGGCTGGAACCACTGACAGACCACCCTGAAAGTCTCTCTCCATGTCTCATGTGTTAGTGGACACCTGTTATAGCAATTGCCTTTTTCACCTTCTCCCAGACCAATGGTGATGGAGTAAATTTGAAATTTCATATTAAAGTGAACTCCAAATATAAATCATTTCCTATCTCCTCTCCTGGTGGTCTCCTCTGCGCAGGCTTTCCTGACACCCCATGCTGAGGGGCACACCTTTCCTCCGGGCTTGCTCTGCATACCCTAACTATGGTTTTACTACGTGTACCTCCTGCCAGACATGGAAGAACCTTGGTTCCTTTGTAAACTGGTAGGAGTATCTGCAAGACGAATGAAGGCTGCAAAGGGGAATAGTAAAGTAGGACCAAGACACTAGGATAATTGTCCTCATTACCCCATCCTCTGTTCACGGTGCAATTATAAATGTGGAAAAAGTTACACAATCTAATGCAACAAGTAAATACAGCATGTTAGTGGTACAGTCATGTGCCACTTAACAACAGAAATATGTACTAAGAAACGCATGATTAGGCAATTTTGTCGTGCAAACATCATAGAGTATACTTACATACACCTAGCTGATATAGCCTATTGGTCCTAGGCTACAAGTCTGTACGGCTTGTTACTGTACTGAATACTGTAGTTGTAACACATTGGTAAGAATTTGTGTATCTAAACATATCTAAATGTAGAAAAGGTACAGTAAGAATATTCTATTATCTTGTGGGACACTGTTGCATGTCTGATCTGTCATTGACCGAAACGTCTCTATGCAGCACAGGACTGTACTTAAAATCTCACTGTGTGGGTAATAAGGTATATCTTCCTATCATACTGTAGTCGAAACTCATGAACAATCAGTCTGTTAGGACAATAATGAATACACAAAAAAATTGTCTAAGTGAACCTACTGAATAAACTATTCGATTCCCACAGATTTTATTTAATAATGCCTCTTACATGAATGGTTAAAAATATAAATGTGGAATTTTAAACTGCAAATTTAGGAAATGATCAAATTTTTAAAAATACATGACAACTAAATAGTTTAACCTAGAGTATATTCTGGGTTTGGGCGGTTTTTTGGAGGTAGAGAAGTGAATTTTAGAAAACTATTTTAATGTTATTAATTTATCTAATTGTTTGTATATACCATGTACGTTTGTCATTAAGATGACTGAAATAACCAGATATTTCATAGTTCCATCTTCTTACCTAGAAAACCTTGAGAAAAAGAGATTATCTGATTTCGTATTGGCCTAGGGAATCCACAGTTTTAAGGAAAAGTAGATTATCTCATATTTTACACAAGGTAGGATTTTAGCAGGCAAAAGAGTATATCCACATCTAAGCTGAAATTTGAAGAAACTTGCCCTCCCTGCCAACTAAAATTTCTTCATGTATACACCATACAGAAAACAATTGCAAATATACAAGAGACAGAGGAAACAATAATATAATCAGGACTGATGGTTATTTCTGGTTTAAAGATATCAAAATTTTTAGCTCCTAGGCAAGTGTCTTCATTTTGTTAATCACATGCTCACAAGTCTAACTCAATCTTAATGCATTTTTGCAAGCTTCAGACTTGCCAGGTGCTTGGACTGCCAGCAGCACATTAAAAGAAATCATGTTGTTTGTATTTATCTGGTCGCAAATAGTTGAACACTACACTGACCAAGTTGGCTGGAACAAACATCTTTTATTAACACACTTTTAACAGGATTTAAAATATTCATAGGAAATGTGCATTATTATTATTTGGCATCAGCACACTAGACTTTTAAAAATGCATAGAACTGGATATTGGTGGCACACTGATGTACATGACAAATTATTTGAAAAAAAAATCTATTAAAATTCCTCACATCCCTTTTCTCTGTTCATGGGAACTTCTCTTTGCACCCACGCACTTGCTTCTCTGGCTGTAGCTCATTTCCTGCCTAGGTTTTTCTTTCTGGTTTCAGCTGTGTCACAGGCTTGATGAAAATCACTGTATCGAAATATCACACTAAAAATATTGTCATCGGTGACCCATTTTGGCTCAGGGAAGTTGTGAGGCTCTGACTGATGCAGAAAGGTGCTTATGGATGGTATGAAATTTAAATGTGGGCATGAGGTGACTTCTCTGTTTTATTCTGTGAGATGATATGTGAAATTTCTACATTGGAAGTTGCACTTTGGTGAGCAGGAGGTGCTGGTCAGGATCAAGTATGAAGTGCGATTCTGGCATGGATCTGTCAGCAGGGGTGGTTTTATAAGCAATGCTTTGTAGCCTTGACAGAAAAACTGCTTGTGCCCAATGCCAATCAGTCAGTCTTTGTCAACTCAATTGCACAGCCTTTCAGAGATGGCATCCATCTTCGACGACATCCAAAATACAGAGGACACTGTCACTGCATCTCAGGGGTGAGTATTTACTAGAAGCATGACCTGGAGGGGCAAATGGCCAGCTTGCTGCTCTCTGCTATGTGTACAACTTCACACTATACATGCAAAGTAGAGGAAGGAAGAAGTCACCCATCTCAGAGAAAGGATTTACATAACAATGATGGCTGAGTTTTTTGAGTTGATACCTGCTATATAACCAAGTATTACTAGTTCCTACTTAAGGAAAATGATGGGCTAATATCACTCACTTCAAACCTAGGTCCTAAAAATCACAAAGATAGCAGGGTCTCCTCTGTGCATGAGAATGCTAACCATACACAGACTCTAAGATTTGTTTTCTACTAAGAGGAGATGGGAGGTGAGTTTGCTCAACAAAGCATGCTGTGCAAATTGGTATTTTGAAATGTTTGGGGCTTTATTTACGTGCTGCTTTCCTGCCTATAGACAAGAGGTCATGGCCTCCATTCATTAAGAATTGTGTACAGATTACCACTGAGGAAATTTGAGCATTGCCCTTTTTCTGGGGGAAAAGAAATGGTGGTGCCAAAGAAAAGGAAACCCTCTCCCCCTATTTTAACCCAGCATTCTATTGAGCCATCACCTCTGCAGTGGGTTGAATAATTATTTTTAGTTAATCTTTATGGAGTATCAAGCATATCGCTATATCTAAGAAGATTAGAAATTTGTCTTCAGTTGTTTTAAAAAAATATTTCTTCAAAAATCTATTTTGAGTGTGAGCTCTCCAGTTCATAAATCTGAATACAATTGGTGACCATGGTGTCAGATTCCCCAGAGTGTATGTAATGTTCCTCCTAAAAGGTGGTGCATTAATGCTTTCTGGGCCTTGGGTGCCGTTTATCGTACTGTGCTGATAATTGACTAAATGATACCCTTGAGACCAAAAACACTGATGTGCCCTTGCCAAGTACCTAACTTGCTCCGAGGGAGTAATTCCAAACTGGAAGAAATGAATTAAGTATTATGTATTATTGCTCATAATGGTGTGTTTTTAAAATAAACTTTAAAGAAAGTAAATTATTCGGATTTTCATTTGATGTCTTATCCTCACTAAAATGATATAATTAGAGGCATTATAGAAATAAAACAATCTATTTAATATACAACTGATACTGTTTGAAATACTATATCTGTGTGTTATAATAATATCTAGCCTTTTGAAAGTCACTCTGGTTCTCGTTGGACATAGAGCCAGGATGGCAATTGGCCAACAGAGCAACATTTCCTAAGAAGCCCATGATTAAAAGACTTGACAAGATTAACTCTAAAAGCCTCATTGTTCAAAGATACAGTGTCCTCATTCACTCTGTGTAGCTTGATTTAATTTCCAGCTTTTCTGAAAAAAATCTATACTTTTATATATATGCTTTGAGGGGGTGGTTTGTATAAAACCAAATATTATAAGCATATATTTATTTATCAAATATAATCTAGCAATATATTTATATATATATGCAGATATAACTTTTCATTAAAAACTAGACAATTCTCTTTATTGGTTGAATATGAGTATCCCAATCTATCCTTTGTAATACATGCAGAATTACTGTTATCAGATTATACTTCTCTATCCTGGAGGCCTTCTTTCAGGTACAAGGAAAAGAACCAATGAATCTGTTTCCAGGAACAAGTATATGAATGCTCTAAGAATTCTCATTAAGTAAGGTCCACATTTCATTTTGGTCACAGAGCAGAAGATGACCACCTTTCTCTTACAGGGCACCCAGATGTACCCTGAAGGATAGAATGGAGCCATACCATAATTTATTGTGACTTACTTCTTCCTGTCTATAGGCCGAACCCTCCAAGTTTACATTTTTCCTCTTTCTAGAGAGACTAATGACCCCAGCCCCCTCTCTTGCCCTGGAATAGATGATTGTCACTAAAGGACAAGAAAATACGGGAGGCTCATTTCTTTGTTTTGTAAAAACTGAAGACATTTAAAACTCCCTAATGTAGAAGACATTTGGCTGGGTACTGTTCAGACCACTTACTGTCCTCTGCGGTCGTGAATGGAATCCAAGAACTATGTGCACTGCCAAATCCATTGGAGGCAACCAACCGAAACATATACTCCGTGTATGGTTGGAGATCTCTCACTTCATAGCTTAACGATGCAGAAGGATTGGAAAATAACCTACATGGGAAAGAAATGCGAATTAGGAAGTTTTAGAAATTCGAAGAAATAACAAACAAGTAAAATCTTACAGCAAAAATTTTCAGAGAATGTCAACATTCAATGTTGTGCTGTCAAATGATCTCTCTTTCAAAATAAATGGCCATTTGGCTGAGGGGTTTGTAATCTTATGTTTATAGGAGAGGTAAATCCTAGCAGTATTGAGACCGACTGCCATGTAGATTTGAGGAATGGGTGTTATAATTTTCTAGCCACAGTTCAGACAACATTTTGTTAGTTGCAGGTATGTCCTTGCTTTGTGCAATACATGTGCTCATGAAAAGTGTATCGTGAAGAAATCTTACTTTAAATGCCATGTAAATGAAAAATAGATAGTTTGACAAAGCAAATAATTATACTCTAGGTTGTTTGTTTGCTTCTTGGAGTTTTTTTGAATTTCTGTAGCCTAACCTACATTTGCTACAAATAAGAATTGACCTATTCTTTAAAAATTTTCTGTCTACATTGTTTCAGCCAGCTGATAGGAGGAGGGACAAAGTGGAAAGCTCACTCTAGAAACCCATGGGTGGAGTGGCCAGGCCTCATCTGGAGTTGGTATCTGGGAGAGCCGGGAGCGTTGTTACGAGCTGGTGTAGACCAGACAACCTGAAGACTGGTTGGAGTGGCAGATGAAAGCCTGGGAGGCAGCACGCCATCTGGAGCTGTCGAAAAACACAGATGAATTAGAGCAGAGAAAACTGTGGAGAACATATGCTGGATGGAATCGAAATGCTCCATATACTGGAAAAACTGTTCCTCAGGATCAACAACAATGTTAAACATGGTCCATTTAATTTAACATTTTCATTCCTGAACTACTGTACTTCCTTATTGTTCATTTCAACACAATTACATTAGTATTTCAGTCTTAAAAGCCAGCCCCCAAACAGCAAGACAAATGAACATGCGGCACATTCCCACCTGCACTTCTGTTTATCTAATTGAAGACATGGAGGGAATTTAGTGAAGCAAATATTAAAGTACCTTCTTAATTTAACTCTTTGCTCAACAGACCAGGCAAGTGTACACTGAAGCGGTCCAGATCTTATTCTTTCCACCTGTGTTCCTCATTGCCACCTGCATCAAATCTCTATACGGGAACGCAAGTTGCTTCTCTTTCTTTTCTTTCGGAGGAAGGGAAGTTTGCTAAAATCATATTTTTCTGTATTGACGAGTAAACACGAGTGGCTAAAAATAGCATATTCCAGCCAAAATGCTCACCTATGAAAATATAAAAACTAAACTTTTTTTTCATGTGTTTTATATAATTATTTAGCCCTTCTCATACTGCCCCTGTCTTTATGCCATTATGTTGGAAGTTGGAGGATACATGTTGGTTTTTCCAGTCTAGTTGAATCTCTGGCAAATCTGTCCTGAATTCAGCACACCTGCTTGATACAGTCTACCAGGGAAACTTATTTGCATGGATCTAGAAGGCCTAACAGGAGTAAAACTAAAGCCTACTCTACTAAAAAAAAACAACAACAACAACAAAATGACAAGACGATTCTGGTTATTTAATTTTTCTAATAGTTATAACTTTAATGGATCTATCATATCATCATCTGTTCCAAAGCTAGTCAGAAACTCAAAAGCAAGTTAAGCAAAATTCTGTGGCTTCAGGAAAATCACCTAATGACTCTGAGTCTATATTTTCTGGTCTTTAACACATTGACTGCCACATTAGAAAAAAAAATTTTCTTGGGGCCATGGTGTTTTATTATGAAAATATTTATAGAATAAAAACTTCAAAAACAAAACTATCCTTTCTAATTTAATGAAAAATTTATTTATTGTTTTCTGTGTGTGAGTTTTATGCAACTTCAAAAATAGTTCACGTGGCTCCCAAAGTGAAGAGACGTGAGTTGCATATACTTCACCAGGCCCCACGCTCAAAATTAGTGTGAGTTAAATATAATTCACAGGGAAGTTAATGTGTTAAAGTAGGAACAATATTTTCCCCTTGTAGGATTGTTGTGAGGATCAGAGGTCTTCTGGTAATTATTAGTTATTAACTATTATTATTATCATTATTATTACATTGGACTGATCTGAACTTCCTTTAATATAACTTAACTGCTGCTATAACGTAATTTGTTAAGAACATTCTGAGTATTCTTATATAAGTTCCTAATGACCACGGACTACTAGAGGCCATTGGTGAAGAAGGGGAAGTGATCAAACTAATGAAGACAAATGAACTATCTGGGTCCATTTTCAACCTTCTCTCATACCTAACCTTGTGTAGTGTGCGAGTTTTGTGTACTCTCCAATTCAGAAGAACCTGCCTGTGTATAATGAGGCTAATGAAGGAATAGTGATAAGAATGGAAGAATTAGATTACATGTTTCATTAACCTGTTATAAGAGTTTTGAATTCATCAATAATTCATTTATTTGTTCAACAAACATTTATTGAGGCTCCACTCTGTGCTAATCAGTGTTCTTCACGTGCAGGGAGAAGAGCACTGCGTAGACACTGCCCCTTCCCCTATGTGGCTTATCTTAAGTGAAGGGAGTGGGCTATAAACAAACAGATACTGTACATAAGATGATTCCAGATGGCCATAAGTGCTCTGGAGAAAAGTGAAGCAGAGTGAGAGAGAAGGTGAAAAGAAATGTGCAATTTTAGTGATTAGGTAACAATTGGGATTAGATAGGAAGATTATAGGCAGGACGTGTAATTTGGTGATGGCTGAGCAGGGACCTCAGTGGCATGAGGAAGTGGCCGTGAGATCGTCGGGAGGAAGAGCAGTCCCGCCAGAGACAGCAGTACATGCAAAGGCAGCGGGGGAGGAAAAAGCTCTGGCTGTGTTTAAAGATCACTCGAAAGCCCAGTGTGGCTGACCCAGACGTGGCAAGAAGGAGAGGGAAAGGGTAAGAGGTCAGAGGGAGAGGCAGGGTCCACTTCTTGAGGGGCCTTAAAAGTCACAGTAAGGTCTTTAGATTGCATTCTAAATGGGGCTGGAGCCATGGCACGGTTTACAAAAGGAAATGCCACTATCTGATTCTAGAATTATAGAGACCACTCTGTGCTGATGGGGGCGGGGGGCAAGAGTGGAAATAGAGCAGTCGTCTATTGTAGTAATCCAGGCAGAAGATGACAGGAGCTCAGGTGTGGGAGACGGTAGCGGAGGTGGTGCATATCGTGCTGCTCAGTTGCGTGTGGAGTGTATTGCTAATAGATTACAAGGGAGTCAAAGACAATGCCAGTGTTTCCAGCCCAAACACCCCAGTGAATGGTGGTGCCATCACTGAGAAGAGAAGCCCTGAGGGCAGAAAAGGTTGTGGAGGGGATCAAGGGTTTTGTTTCATCCACGTGACATTTAAGAGGTATATAACACACCTTCAGTGGAGATAGCAAGGCAGAAGCTGCAGATAGGAGGCTGGATAGGAGTCACGGGCTGATGTTTACATGATATTTAAAGGCCAAGGCCTGAAATAAACTAGGGAGTGAGTGTAGACACAGTGAGTATAGGAGAGGTCTGAGAACTGAACCCTGGAATCCACCAGCATTTTGAGGTCAGGAGGAGCTCTCTATTGCAAAGGAGACTGAGAAGGAGTGTTGAAGTGAGGTAGGAGGAAAACTGAGAGAAGGTGCATATGGAAGCCAGGTAAAGAAAGCATATGACAAAGGAAGGACTGATCAACTTTGTCAAATGTGCTGAGAGTTTAAAGAAGAAGAAGATGGGAGTTAGACTTTGCATTTGGCCAGGCGGAGGTGTCTGGTGACCTTGTAAGGAGCAGATGGAGTGCAGGGGTAGGCATGGCGGTCTGATTAGAGAAGGCAGAGAGGACAAGGAGAGGACAATGAATGCGTCAATATGGTGAGCTTAGACAACTCCTTTGAGGGCACTTACTCTAAAGGGGTGTAGAAAAAGGGGCAGCAGCTAGAGAAGCTCACGGGATCAAAGGAAAGTTTTCTAAATACTGGGAGATGTTGTAGCATATATGCACGCTTATTGGAAGGATCCAGGAGAAATTACAGAAAATGATAATGCAGAAAAAAGAATAATTTCCGGAGCAAAACCCTCATGTGGGGAGAGAGAAGAAAGCCCATGCACACGTGAATTAACTGAGAGCCAGAACACTGGCTGTTGCAAAGCTGGGACAGTCCTCCCATTGCGCAGAAGTGAATGCAGAGATGGAGAAGCAGGGAAGGGAGTAGATTGGGTGACAGGAAAATAGCAAAGATCTCTTTTGATGATGCCCAGTTTCTCAGTGAGCAAAATAAAAGCAAAGGCATCAGCTCAGTGTCACAGCATGAGGGGCAACTGAATGCTTGAAGAGAGAGGAAATGGTATGAAATCGTTCTCTCAATTAGTAGAAGTGTGTCATGACTAGAAAATGAAATAAGATTGCTGTCCCTGGCCAACTACCCAATAACTTAACTCCAGATCTTTGGTTTGAAGGACCTTCATTGCTAAAGACTTTTTAATTGATAATTTTTGTGGGAATACAAATAGTTTTAACAATGATGATTTCTTACTTGACATATATTCTTTAATTAATTCATAATAAGTGCACGTACAAAAAGAACACTGCAAAAACATGAGTAAAAAGTAAAGTGCAAATTACATATAAGGTATAATATATAAAACCATGTCCCTCATTTGATTATTTTTTTGTCTAATTTTTCTACATCAAGGAGTATAATGTCATTGACAATCCAAATTCTCAATGCAAACCAGTTCTAAGTGAACATGAAAAAAATCAGATTTTTTAATATGTACACAGAAATCTCTTCATGTGTTAAAAACTACACTACCACACTATTAAGAAAGAACAGAGGAGTGCCCAAAAGTGGGCTACAATAATAAAGTAGCATAGATTCTCTTCTGAGTTATAACACAACAATATGCTCAATTAAATTGGTGACACTTTGATTACATAAAATTGCAAAATGTTTCCAAAAAGTGATCATCTTAAATTATTTATATATAAGCACTCTGTATGCTTTCAGTAACACTGAGTTCTGGAAACCTTCCTTTCCCCTCTGTTTAACCCCCTTTATCCTAGATCTACTCCTTAGAGGCTCCTTAGCACCAAAGCAATAACTGGGAGCCAGCCATAATTCCACCTCTGGCTTCTTAACAGAAGAGCCCTGTATCTATCAGCTTGATATATTGTCTCCAAGATGCTATGTTGCTCAAAAAAGCTTCTCTCAAGTTTAATATGACCCTCACGGGGCAAACACTCCACAGACAACCTCCTGAATCAACACATCTTGTCCAGTAAATACTAATTCTACACGGCAACTGGATAAAACAGCTACTCCAATCTATAAATTCAAAGGAAGAGAGGTTTTTTTTTCAAAATAAAATTCCAAATTTAACCTACTTTTGAAGGCAAAATTAATACAAAAATATTGGGCACTAAATTAAATCACAGACTGGACTACTTTAGATGGTATAATCTTTTGAATGTGAGATTTTATTAAATGTTTAAATGGTGTACATTGTGGACTCTTCCCTATCTCAAAAAACTAATAAACAAAAACAGAACAAAAAAATTTACACGTACTCCAAATTTACACATACTCCCTACAGATTTATAAAACTCCGGAGGTAAACTCTAAAACGCAAAAATAGAGGCTTTTTTCCCCATGGAGCTGGTGACTCCAAGGCCATGAGGACAACAAGAAGAACGTTTCAGGGGAGAAAATGCATTCATTGTGCTTCCCATATGCACCAGTTTGTTTCTCAGGACATCCCACCAGTATGTTGCTATTGTGGTGTAGTTTTTGCCTGTACGTGTGTGCATTTCAAAATAGTGGAATAAAATGCTGCATTAAAATATCAAAGAAGTCTACAATATTTTGTATTAAATTCTGTAATAAAAGATATTGACTACCATTCTGCACGAGGTTCTTGCTAGGGGTGGGGAAAGGACGGAACATGTAGAAAGGGTTATAATGTCATCTGCTTTAATAGACAGATAAGACCGGCTTCAAACAACTATAACAGAAGAAGGTGTACATGGCATGCATGAGGCATAAGGGATATGGGGGACTCAGAAGTTAGAAACTCACTTGTGCGGTGCCCTGGGCCTTGCCTTTCAGAGGACCCTGGTTTGCAGAGGCACTGCCTTGGGGGCACTATCAGATTGTGCATCCCAATTAATCATGTTCTCAGCCTCATGCCAGTGCCCAGGGCTCCAACCAACGCTCCTGTGCTTATTCCATTCAGATGTGATGCACCTTACCGGGTTCACTCGGGCTCTGACTCCAGCCTACCCCAAACTACCCCCTCACTTCAGAGTTTACATTTTGGCATCCCCATTCAGGTTTCTCTGTTAACATAGGAGAAACCATGACCTTTTATCTATATGCACCCTTCCTGTACCACTGAATAGCCTGGCACGTATTCAAAATCCTTGGATTTCACATTTTTTTTTTCATCATTTTCTGAAATAGCTACATATCAGCAAGGATTTTAAACTCTAGTTTACAGAATGGAAAATTAAAGTTCAGACACATATATTGAGTCATTGAGTCATGAACAAATTGAAAACAGAAGGCAAGACTCGATTTCCAGTCACTAAACCATATGTCATTTAAAAAGATATTAATTATGAGGAATATGCAGATGTGCTAACAAATGGACAGTCAACCTTGAGCACAAGGATACACAAACAGAGCAGCCATAAATAGGACCAAGCAGGTTCAGACAGATTTAATGTTCACAGAACAGTCTCTTGTAAGAGCTAGCTTTTTGAAAGCACACTATGTGTCATGTTCTTTAACATAATTATGTCTAATCCTCAGAATTACATTCCAGAATTGTGGTGTTATCTCTTTGTAGCATAGATAAAGAAGTTGAAGCTCAGAGAAGTTAAATATTTTATCTCAGATCACAAAACTGGTTACCGGCAGAATGAGGATTCAAATGAGGACTGTTTAAGTTCAAAAACAGGGTGCTCTCAATTCTGCATCATGGAACAGCCTGCTATAGGAAGTGATTTATGATCTAGAATAAATATTAAAATATACTAAATACATATAAGGGCAACCCATTTACAATTAAATAGGTACGTTTCAATAAAGGGTGGGTTGATTTTCTGTCCATCTTCTTAAACAGTATTTCCCTGTTCTTATTTCTTTATCACAGTGGGGACTGTGTCTTTTTATCATTCCACAAGGAACCACACATAGAACTACCAGTGTCAGTTTTGCCAGTTCTCAGGAGTTAGTGAACATCCACAGAAATTCAATGAAATGCAAAATGGAGAGGTCTTCAGGTTAGTAAGAGAAATATATTTTATGTATTTATTTACTTATTTACAGATCTATATAATGGGGGCATCTGTTTCTTTTTTTAGCGATACATAATAATTGTACATATTGTGGGGTATATGGGATATTTTGATACAGGAATACAATGTATAATGATCAAATCAGGGTAATTAGGATATCCATTATCTAAAACATTTACCATTTCTTGGTGTTGGGAACATTCTGAATCTTCTTTTATAGCTATTTTGAAATGCACAATAAATTCTTGTTAACTGTAGTCACCCTACTGTGCTGTCAAACACTAGAACGTATTTCTTCTACCTATGTTGTATCCACTAACCAACTTTTCTTCATTCCCCACTCCCTTCTCGGCCTCTGTCAACTCTGTTCTGCTCTCAGCCTTCACGAGATCCACTTTTCTCGCTCCCATACATGAGTGTCTTTCTGTGCCTGGCTTATTTTACTTAACGTAATGTCCTCTAATTTCATCCATCTTGCTACAAATGATAGAATTTTATTCTTTTTATGACTGAATAATATTCCACCGTGTCTACATATAACACATTGAGAAATATATTTTTTAAAGCTGTGTTATCCATAGGTATGCCATGGATTTGATCTTTGTAGAATATTTGAAAATAAAACAACAGTATCTTAAAATCAGAAGACAGCTTGAAAGTCACCAACTTCACCAAATAAGAGATCCTTGCCTAAAACATCCCAGAGAGGTGACCCTCAGACCTCTGCTTATTCATTACCAGCGATAGGAAAATATTTGTTTTGCAAGTTGTTTCATCACATTATTGGATATTTCTTGTTATTGAAAAGCGCTTTCTGGCCTAGAAGTAAAAATTGTATCAACTCTACAAAATTTAGGGTAAATTTAATTTTTTGTCCACATTGAGACCCTGTGAGAGGGAAGTGGAGTACTCTGAATAATTAACAGGAATTAGGTGTGCTACAGCAGGCATAAATTGGGGCTATCTTGGGCAACGAGTGTATGTGGTTGGTCATGCTAACAGCTCTGTACTCTTTAGGGCCTTACCACTAATCTCTGCAAACAAGCCTCTGCTGCCATTTGTGGGATAGAACTTTAGGTATTTTTAAGCATTTATCCTCCTCGCTGCTAAATTTCTTTATTTCAGGTTAAACATTTCTGCTCCCTCTGACTAGTATTCACATAAATGATTTTTCAACTGTTATCTAGCCTTGCTAACTGATTTGGATGTGTTCCAGTCTGGTAATGTCCTTTTAAAAATATGATGCTTTCTTTATACCTAATCACTTCTTGTGCATTTCGACCAGAACACAACATGCACAGAGACACTGACTTTCCTTTGCTAGTGATGCAGCTAAAGTCTTCCTGAGTATCTTAATTTGGGCCTGCTTAATAACGGAATTCATCAAGTTCATTTAGATTTGTTATGTTGCTGATTTGAAATTGTCATTTGGGTAGCTAAAAATGCCAGATCAATTATTTTGCAATGTATAAATAGTCTTAAAGGAATATTCAAGGACCAAGGTAGTTAAAGAGATATCGTAGTGTCAAATAGAAGCATTTCTAATATTAATATAAGATCATACCAATAGCAAGCACGTATATAGTGATTACAATGTGTATTTTATTATATTATGAATCTATCATATTGTGTAACACTTGATATATTAACTTATTTAATCCTCCCACCCCAACTCTATGAGTTATGTACCATTTTTGTCCTCCTTTCATTGATAAGGAAACTGAGGCACATAGAGGTTAAGGTAATATATTTAGAAAGATCTAATATATTTAGAAAGATGGGGAAGCGGGATGGGGGAAAAACTGGCATGTTAGGTGGGGTAGTGAAGAAAAGCCTCTCCGATGAGGCTGTATTTGAGCAGAGATTTGCAAATCACTGGAAGCAGCACAATGGAGGTAGGCTCAAGGCAGAAGCGCGCCTGACGTGAAGGCGTTGGGGACGGTGAGGCAGAGCTGGAGAGAAGGACGTGTAGGGGGTTTGGTGCTGGAACAGATGAGGGGGTGCCGAGTAAGAAAGGCGGATGTTCGACTCCCAAGTTTCTGGTCTGAACAACTAACTGAAAAATGGCATCTTCTGAGATAGGTCTAATAGGGGAGGTACACTTGATGGGGGAAGGATCAAGAAATTTTTGGTTCTGAAATACCTAATACATTTTTAGAAGGCCATGGGCTACATGGGCTTGAGTTCATGAGACCGTTTGGGGCTGGGAACATGAGTAAAGAAGGTGTCAGCCTATAGACAGTAATCAAAGTCAAACGACTATGACTGAAATACTTAAAATATACTTACTGGTCATTTAAAATACCTTAGTTTCTAAAATACTTGTTCATTCATGCATTTTGTCCAACTAAAAATTTTTTTTGCCTACGATAAGCTTTTTATCACAACAGATAATCCAGAACATTTTACACTTTTGTCACTCTCGTGTTTAAGTTTGGCATGCAGCACTTTTAAAATTTTTAACCTATTCAGTCCTATTTCCCCAGCAAAGAATGGCTGGCTAGCTATTTCTTGTAATATTTTATTTAGAATCAGTTTTAATTAAATCACAGAATAGGAAGAATTGTATATGGATTAAAAGCCAACCCAGCTGGGTTAAAATCCTGATTCTGCTACCTACTAAGCAAGTACCTTAACCTCTATGTGCCTCAGTTTCCTTATCAATGAAAGGAGGACAAAAATGGTACATACCCCATAGAGTTGGGGTGGGAGGATTAAATAAGTTAATATATCAAGTGTTACACAATATGATATATTCATGATATAATAAAGTACACATTGTAATCACTATATAAGTGCTTGCTATTGTTATGGTCTTGAACTTCCTCCCAGGGGCTGTCATATGGTCCCACCATGTTCATTACTTACACCATAACCACCCTCGAGGTTTACTCCCAAATCCCTCTTTAAATGAGTATCACTGAGTCATTTAATGTCCCCCCAAAACATGTTGCTGTGATATTATAATTACTAGACAGACAGAGTAGTTACACATTTTTATTTGATGACAAAACAGGACACGGTGTCCTGAGGTCACTATCTCAAGTGTTTTGTAGACAATATAGCTCAGTTTATAAATATTTAGTGGCTCACATAGTCTGCCTAATCACTTCCTCATCCTCCACACCATGGTAAAAATTGCATGTATGTTTGCAATATATTTTGGAACCTGATATGTTCATGGTTTATTGTAAGTTACTTGTCATCAAGGACTGTAGGATTTGTTGTTTCTCTCTGTCATTTTCTTCCCCATCCTTGACGACTTCACAGTGAGATCTCCCTAGATACATCATTTGTAATAATAAAAATATTTATGAAAGAACAAAGACTGATCCTATGCTATTTTTTAAGCACTTTAAAAATTCACAATGTTTAGAAGCATGCTCTATGCCCATCAAAGAGCTGAAATTACTCAGCCATCTTAATTTTGATCAGCTGAATAACAGATTTTTACCTCATTAATTAGAAGGGCCATAAAACTGAATGATCATTACATTTTAGGCAAAACCACTAGATAAATATTAACATTTTAAAAAATACTTTTCATTTATAATTTATTATTAACACCCATCAAGCTAGATATGATTAAATGTTTTACATACATTATCTTTTACTACTCAAAATATCCCTTAGCTGTAGTTAGTATTATTTTTACATTTGACAGGCAAATGTAGGCTTAGAGAGATGAAATACACTTGTTCTAGTAAAATCCAGAGCCTGTGTTTTTAACCACAACACTACCTTGTCTAAGGGGCCTGTGGTTGGGCAGGAGTCGTGTGGTCTAGAAGCATCATTTAATTCTGAGGAGGGAAGCACTTACCAGGCTTCTCCGGTGAAATAGAAATTTCCAAAAATCTAGAAAACCAAATATACTAAATATATTAGCACATGTTAAACTAATATGACATATAATATTTTTGATAATTCAGAAAACTTTAAAAGTTTTATTTCAGTGCATAATAGCAACACTAATAACAATCAACATTTGAATGCACCTACATTTTTCTCATTTGTCCTTACAACCATACCATGAATAAGATGGTATGAGTACTGCATTACTCCTACAATTTCACACTAATGCTCTTAGTGGCAGGCTGGGATTCAAACACAGGTATTCTGAATCAAAACCTCATCCTCTTTCCTGTTTACCATGCAGTCTCCAAGCTATAAATATGGAGGTATAGAAGGATTACAAATCTGTGATGGAACTATATTGCTGTTTTAATATTCCCTGAAAGACTGATCTACCCTTTCTCTTTTCTTCTTTTGCCAGGTATTGTGCCAGGTGCTGGGTGCAAAATGGAGAACAAAATAGCCACAGTCCCCACCATTATGGCCACGAGAATATTTTCAAATGGAGGAAGATTGGCATTAAACAAATATAAAATGATGTGTAGTTAAAATGTATGCAAAATGCTATGAAGGAGAACGGTGTGCTATGAGAGATGTCATTCAAGGGGATGGGATCAAGATTGGTTGACAAAGGAAAGCTTCTCTAAGGAAGTGGTATTTGGGTTTGCACCTGTTGAATGACTAAGATTTTGCCGAACCAGTATGGGCCAGAAGCTCATAGGCCATACAGATAAAGAAATTACTGTTTGATGAGCTAAAAGAGGGTTAGCAAGGGTGGGATGCGTTGGTCTTACAGGCCAGATAAGGAGCCTGCAATTTATACTAAGGGGATGAGAACTCACTGATTTGTGTTAATATTTTAATTAGAGAAAGCATATTATCTAGTTTAGTTTTAAAATATCGAGGGTGGCTACTCTCTGGTGAAGTAACTGGACTGATTATGAAAAGGACTGATTTATCGTATTATTTATATATCTTGATTTAACTTTTTCCATAAAAGTTGAGTGCAGAATGTGAAAAACAATCCAGTTACTTAGTGTTTCTGGCTATTTGGTTTCTTTAGACTCACTTCTTGGAGCTCATTCTTATATAGATCAATAAAGAATCAACCTTCATGTCATTAGAGTACCCGGAAAAAAGGTGAAAAATTTATAGATGTACCTTATAATTTTTAACCTGCCTAATTCCTAAAATAATCTAAAAACACTTAAAATAAAACACAAGAAAACAAAGCTAAAAAATGAAGGGAAAATATCAGAGAATTGTACCACAAAACCTAGACTAAGGTTGGCTATTATCATCAAGCACCAGACTTTTTCTGAGATTCATGGAAGCCAAGGCAAAACAAACAAAAAAAGAAATACGATGAGTTACTAGTCGACACAGTTCTTCTTAAAGTTCTTATAGTTTTCCCAAAAAGTTTGCATTTTATGGGAATGAAATTGGTCTAAAATGGACTCTCATTTAATAAAATAATTTGCAGCTTTGTAAAATAAGAGAATCCCAGCAAATCAATTAATTTTTCTGATTTCTAAAAATAACCACTTACAATATGCCCACCAAATAAGGAAAATAAAACCTGATACTAAAACTAAGAGTAAACCTTAACAACATTGGCATAACTGTCTTACATCATCATTTATAAGCACATATAAACCTATTGTCCTAGGTTTTTTTATTAGCAACACCCTCCCCTCAAAAAAGTAAAATCAAACTCTAAGTATCCTGATCCACCCAATGTCTCCTGTAGACTCCTAAGCAGCCACCCGCAACATGCAATAAATGCAATTATTAATATCCAAGACGACACAATGGCAGCCATGGCCCTCGGTTCCATGAGGGAATGCATTACCTCTGTTCCAGAAATCTTTCTAGCCAGGACCTAGGATTATGCCTGGCAACTAAAAAGAGCTTAGCAAATATTTTTGGATGAATGAAAGCTGAACAAAGTTCAGAGTTTTGGCGAAAAGTTTAACTTTATTATGTTAAACAAATCAACAAATATAATTAATGACTGGTTAGCTGCCCCTTGAGAAATGATAACATCTTGGTATAACTTTGTAAAGATAAACATCCTAAAATACCAAAGTTAATACTAAGTACTTATTGTATGCCAGGCAATGGACTAAATGCTTTGTAAATATCAACACATTTAATTCTCATAATAGTCCTATGTATGAAACAGTGGGTAAAGGAAACTGAAGCTCAATAAAAGAAATGGACTTCCACCACATCGCACAGCTAGTAAGTGGTTGAGCTTCTGAATCCAGCAACTGTCTCCAGAGCTCAAGTTCCTAATGGCTATTTTAAGCAATGCCCTTTAAAGTGACCTGGTCAAACCAGACCTTTGCCCCTCCTACAGGTGCAGAGGGCAGCTTGCCTCCTTTCCCCACCTCTTCCCATCTGCCACACCGGAGCCTAAAGAACCAACTTGGAGTGTGGATACTGATTTCAGGAGTGGAGAAATCTTACAGCTAGGAGTGTTGGAAGGATACAAGACATTTTTGAATTTTTACAAATGGGCAAAGGAAATGAACAGAAACTTTTCAAAAGAAGACAGAATAATGGCCAGCAAACATATAAAAAAATGCTCAACATCTCTAATTATTAGAGAAATGCAAATCAAAACCACAATGAGATATCACCTAACCCCAG